>JAAAKO020048808.1:0-11332 GCA_010015015.2 Bolitophila cinerea
ATTGACGCATTGACCAAATTTTTTGGTCATGTTGATATTAAAGATGATGACACTGTGTTTATTGTTGGAGATTTTAATATTCCTTCAGTGGAATGGATCAATGACGACTCTAACACGAAAAACCTCCTGCTTAATAGTTCCGGATCGGTTGAACAGTTTAACAATTAAAAACGAAAGCGTGGTAACGGTACAAACGGACAAATAGTGCAACTGACCATTCAAAGTATGCTAGACTGAGATGTAGATTCACGTCGTTACAAAGTAGGCTCTACGATGAATACCTCAGGAAAACTCAGAACGACCTGTTAAGTGATCCATCGAAATTCTGGTCTTACGTGGACACTAAGAAAAAAAAACAGGTTTTCCTTCGATGATGAGGTATGACGATTTGAAATCTTCTGATATTAAGGACATATGCGAAATGTTAATTTTTTTGAAAGTATTTACATTTCGGATAAAGCACCAATAAACCATTTGGAGTTTATGACAGCGAATTTGGGTTACATGTCCTTTACTCGCAGTAATGTCTTTAATTCGCTTTTGAGCATTAATATGAATAAGGGCAGATGTCCTGACGAGATTCCACCGTTGTTTTTGAAGAAATGTGGTGAGGCTCTCGCTGAGCCTCTTCAGTTTATCTTCAACTTATCACTTTCATCCGGCGTCTTTCCAGAACGTTGGTAGACGTCTTATATCACACCCATTTTTAAAAATGGTTTCAGAAGTGATATTTTAAGCTACAAAGGGGTAGCTATTTTGCCTACTATAGCTAAACTCTTTGAGTCTATAGTCTGTGATGTGATGACTGGTCAATTAAGAAACACGATTTCGTTAAATCTACACGGTTTTATGTCGGGTCGGTCAACTACGACAAATTTGGTAGAAATAACTATGATCTGACCAATCGTGTGAACCCATAAAATTGTCGCGTGTCTTGTGTGTGGTATCGTATACCGGCCTCTGTATTCCAAAGAGGGATGAACTATTGATAAGAGAGAGAGAATGGTAAACTATGATGGCGTTACCGAACCTCATGTATGTTAAAAAGTCAGAACAATCCAAACTTCGGAAAAATGCAACCAAAGTTTCAGTTTTTAACTATTTAAAAACGTTATTTTTCTTTCAAAAATGTTAATTTTGGTTAATTGAGAATATTTTTTAACAACTAAACGGGTTCCATTAAATAGGTTGAGATTACTCAGTAAAATTATTGGAAAACCAACTTAAAATTGTATTATATGTGTTAATAGACCGGAAACATCTAGTGAATAATACATATATTTATATATTTTTTCCACATGTCACATTGACATTATTTGAGGCTAAAAAACATGTTTAATTAACCAATTTCCAATGTTAGAGTGATAATTTAAATAGTCAAAATTCTTTTGTTAATATATTAGTTAGACTGGATGGTTTATTATAAATTTATCAATACAAATATAAATTATTATTTTTGAAAATGAGTTGGCCTTTCGATATAGTTTCATAATCGTACTTGCAGGATTTTTGTTATTTCAAAGTATTAATGCTGCTCAGTAATTTTGATGATTTCAAGAAAAGAGCTCCATCAGATAGGCTTTCATTGTCTTTAAATCTTTTAAAAATCTATTCAATGAGTTATGAGTACTGGTACACATACATTTGTCCCAAATAGGGAATGCAATACTGGTATTACCGAAACCGGGATACCGATACTACCGGATATGTTTAACCGGTATTTCGGTATTGTTTTTTAAACGCAATGATTATAATTATACTATTTACTATTACTTTTACTATTTATTGTCAGTTTACTTAGTTTGGATATAACTCCCCTTGGGATATAATCTTGGAATATAATCTGTTTTTTACACAAACTCACATTTGACCAAATTTGATGATGACGAATCTACTGAGAGCTAACTAACGTTTATACTAAGAGAAAATACTAAAATTACTATAATAAGAAAGGAGCTGTTTTTTTAAAGAAAGGTGAAGTTTGTGGCCAACATTTGTGGCAAATATTTATTATTTTTACAAAACACAGTTCTCAAATCATACATATTGATTTGGTTCGAATATATTTAGAAGTAGAGTCTTTAAGTACAAACCTAATTTCACTAGATCCTAGACCTAATTCTAAATCAGGTATTTCGAAATCGATTTACACTTTTTTATGTAAATTACATTCTTTACCGTAAAAAGGAAATAAAGATCTTTATCCGGGTCCTATATAAGGTATTTAAAAAAAACTAATTTGCCATTGAAAATGATAATTATTTATGCAATTCGGTATTGACTAATGTTAAATACCGAAATACTGGTATTGCAAAATCAGTCCGGCATTCCCTAGCTCCCAAATAATAATACTGCTTTTTGTAGACCTTTCGCAATACCCGGAATGTTTTTGATATTACATAGTTTTGCATTCTCAATTGTTTGTATGTGTGAAACGGACGCAAAAATAGAAAATACTATTTTTCCTTCGGAACGATTTTTGGCTAATATTAATGAAATGATAAAAGTTTTGCCAGTACCATCAAGAGCATATTAGAAAAATTATCTATCTTAATCTGCAGAAGCCGCATACACGATCGCGCTTAAAATAAAATAATGTGCACAACAAGAAAAAAACGTGTTCCAAAAATAAAAATTAGGAGCCAAAATATAATATATAATCTGCCCAAATATAAGTTTTGTTATTTATAAATATACGTGAAGCACGCTTGTGTGCGCACCTTTTTTCTTAAGGTGCACACTTTTGCGTGCCTGAAAAGTTACTTTTTTTAGAAAAGATGTTATTATTTTTCAAGGAAGCGATTTTGTACAACATTTTATTTGTTAGTGTCGTCTTAGAATTGTCCAAGGAATACGTCCGCGAAGTTTGTCTATCAATGTATGATTCACCCTCGATATATTACAAAACCCTTATAACCGCTTATAATATTTATTTCATGTTATGAGTATAGTCATCAACGACATCGAATTTTGGGCATTTTTTTACTTTAAACGAATCTAAAAATGTTTTAATTTACTTACGCATCATCACAATTCCTTTCAGTAGCTAGTTTTAAGATAATTTGTTGTAGTGTGTCTAGGCAGTGCTGCCCATGCTTGTTCTTACTGGTTAGCTCTTGGATTTTTAGTACATGCTTTTGGTTCTGAGCACGAGCGCTCACTAACTACATAAAAAAAACAATTAAGACAATTATACAAATACAATCATTTGAATCTGATAAAAAATACCTCTGTCCGCTCTAGCCTATTTTCATAGTCAATTTCACGATCTGCGATTGCATTCTGCAGCAACTTAAATTTACAATCCAATTTCACAAAGTCCTGACTAAATTACAAATGAAATTAACTCTTTTTCTATAGTTAAATTCGAAAGGACTAATTCGAGATGCATACCGCGTAACACAAAACGAGCCCAACATCTGGCAATTCATGAATTCCTTAAACATGGGATTTTTGACAATTAATGAGGTCTTGGTGCAATACTGGCAAATCACAGTGTCCCAGGTCTACATAAGAATTTAAATAAAACAACAAAAGAATGACACAGTAAATGCGCTCATATCAAACCTGCGTTTTTTTGGACCCAGTTTCTCTCGGTATAGTGGAACAAAGTTTCTGTACTTCCATCAATTGAATGTATTCCTCACGCATGCTAACGAAATCGCAGTGGAACTTTTGCAAATACTCGAACTTAGGCAAAAACTCTAACCAACGACGTTCTTCGTTATTCAATCTTTAAAAAATGTTTTTAAGACACGTAAGGATCAAAATAAAAAGAATCAATTTACAAACTTTATAATCATAGCGTCCAATTCTGTTTGTAGACTGACACATTTTTCCTCTAGCCTAACGTTCACTAGAGATAAGCATTCCTGATGTATACTGCGTTGTTCTGCCACACTAGATATATCACTTAAACAGCTAGCATCACTACTTTGCTCTGAAGGACTTGTGACATACGCAGAGGTACCATGTAATAAAGTCCTTATTTCTTTATATAATTGCATTGATACTGAGCGAACGGTGTCAATTTGCGGAGGTATAATGGCTTCGAATACATTTTCGGGATCTGAATTTGTAGTCTCGAGGTTACCCAGATCTAGGTTCAAACCATGGATTGGCTCACATACATTAGTGACTTCATTACCCAGATAATATGGTGCATCGTCGATTTCTTATTTGAAATATACAAATTGTAGATAATTGAAAATGATAGCTATTTAAAAAAACCTCTTTCCGCAACATCTTGAGAATTAATAATAATATTACTAGAATAATCCATTTCAAGGAAAAGCGTAACACAGAAATTGATTAAGTTACCGTCAAATTAGAGCATCTATACATTCTATATACAATATAATACATGCTCAAAGCCGTCAATCATAATCAATAGAATACTAGTCCAAAAATGAAAACAATACAATTTTACATAATATATTAACATCTAATTCATAAAATATCACAATAAAACCACAATTAACAATTACGGAATATCCTAAAGGCAAGAAAAACTAGTAGGGTTTAGTCCAACCGCCGAAGGCCACCTCAAGCTCGGCAGCAATACATAGGCACAATCGATCCTGGAATGGGGCCGCAATCACTTGTATTCCGATCGGCATGCCACTGTTGTCCTTGCCTAGTGGCACGTGTGTCGATGGAAATCCCAGAATATTGAACAACATCGTATACATGACACCGATCATCTTAGCCACAGAATAATTGTGTCGCATCGCAGACTCTGGAAACGTTGGATAGAACAGTACACCATCATCTCCGAGCATTTTCTAAATATGAATGAAATATGAAATAACAAAGATAATGTTGGTATTTAAATTAAAATAAAATTTTAACTAATTAATTACTATACCAGCAGATCATTCCTCAGCTTATCGCCCATCTCATCGTAGTCGCTACGAGTTTTCTGCGACATAAACGCGTTTGTATGGCTCAGGAGGCAAAACGAAAGCCCACAAAATGTGTACTTTGACAGACCAATCGCACTCTTCACCATTTCCATATAGACGTTATCTTTTTGCGTTGGTTCGTTTGGATTTACGAGAATACTTGGTAGATCTGTGGCCATAAAGTACTTGTTAACACATATCTCAGCCGTGTTTTGCAAACTCTGGAACGGAGCCTCTTTTGCCTGCAGACCGTTACTTTTGAAGTGTTGTATAGCACGCCACATGACAATCTTGATCTCATCCTGCACCGGAATATCGACAAATGAGAAACCAGCGTCTTCCATATAGAAAATCTATGAAACAAAATATGAATATAAATATAACATTAAATATTTTTCCCAAATATATAAAATACAAGATGTGCAGGATACCTAAAGTCTATATCTAATCATCATCAGCATCACTAATTACAATCAGAATCTAGTACAGTTATTTTAGAAAATTAGTTGGTTGATTATTTAAGTCACTTTATATAATTAATTAATAACTAACTAATTAATTGACACAATATTTTGTAAGATGAAAAAAAGATCAAATTACCTGTTTATATGTCTGTGTTAGTTATTATTAGGGCAACCAAAAAGAAGCTCTTACTTCTTATTGATTGGCAACCGTATCGTCAGATGAGTAAGGCAAAATAACGTTTCATTCAAATTCAATCAATTGAAGACCTACTTGTTAGGGCTTTTTTAGCATATTTTAAGATAAATGCTTATTTTGCATATTCCAGCTAATTTTAAGTCTATAAAAACGTATTCTGTACAAATATCAGGCATTTTTATCATTTTTATAATTTAAGAAAATGTTCGATATTTATTAAAAAAGTACAAAAGTACAGTGTATCTATCAAGTACATATTTTTAAATAAATTTAAACGTTTATTATATACATTTTAGTTTTAAGTTTATTTTGGTATACTTTTTGTGTTTGTAGAGCTTATTTTAAGGGCTATTTTAATACGATGTTTTTATGGCTTATTTTAGGCGCATAAAATTTAATTTTTAGCTCTCATTTGTGGTTGTTACAGTAATTATATATCAATTATATCATTAAATAATCAAAGAATGTATAAAATTTATAATATTTATTTATTTTTAGTTAATATATTGATGTTTTTAAGGCATGTTTTGAAATTTTACGGACATAACCAAGGGTTTTAATGCATATTTTTGGTTTCTCTTTTTATAACCAATATAATTAGACAATTATTTTTGTTAAAAAATATATTAATTTAGTTTGAAAGAATGTTAAAAATGCCTGTGTGACTAAAAATATCTTAAAATAAGACTAAGAAACATCAAACACTAAACATCTGATGTAATTATTATGGCCAAATGACTTGTTTAAAATTATATACACAATTCCTTATAGGTGGTATCAAAAACTCAGTGACTATTAAAAATATGTAATTTCATATACTACCTACATTGCTTCTGTCAACTAACATTTGTCAAATTTTGCCATTGAAAGCAAATATCCTCGGATTTATTGTTAAAAATGGAATAATATTAAATTTTGTGTGCTATACACTCCAAATAATACACAAATTTGAAATGTCACCACTTTGTATATAAAGTCATTTTTAATATGTATGCTTGAAGAAGCGGTTCGACGGAAAGAAATTTTGCTCCAGTGATGAGATCATCGCAAATTTTGAGGACATCGATAAATATTTTGATTTGGAAGGAATACAATTATTGGAGAAAAGTAAGACGATTAGATTAGATTAGATTATTTGGTGGAGTAACGTCCCATGTACGACCAGCGCACGCAGGTCTCAGTCCATACCCGAGCACAACTTTTATTGATTTTAGCTAATTCACTATTTCGATCTTTGTATAAAGCTTGAAATATATTTCAGTTTAACGCTCTGCAAAGCGGTGAGTCTATAATATGTATTTTGCAGATTCCTGTAAGTTTTTTTGCTTTTTAACTTTCGCGCGAATTGTCATGGTGATATATTAACTTATGTATTTGGTCCATATATACTATTCATCTCAATGCTTGATCTACACGAGACATTAAATCAACTTCCTAATTCCCAGAAAATGTTAGAGACCATCTTAGCTCAAAGTTGTTATTAGTTCTATTAGTAGATTGTGACATTCTAGCCTAGGACTGGGTATTTTTTAACTGCTCTAAACTGAGGTTTGAAGGATCAACTTTATGTAAAATCAATGTTTGTATATATTTACTGTAGAGACTGAGTAAATGCTTTTACTTTACTATATACTATTTAATGTGGACCCTGTAATTTATATATATATATATATATAATTAGGCTGGAGCATACATATTTTTTGTTAATTTGAAAATACCCAGATGAGGTAAAGTTGAGAATCAATGTTAAACTTTTATTAAAAAAGTTTTAATCGGATCGGTAATCATCTTCATTCTTCACTTTTTATTATTCACAATTAAAATCTCTTTGCTAATCAAAATTGTTTTATCACCCAGAATTCACCGCAATGATTATGTACAAAGTATAGCTATAATGTTTGAATCCATTTTTATTTTTTTTTATTTATGTTATTTTTGGCCATATTTTTTAAATTTTTAATAAAACAGTTGAGACTGAAGATGAACTCCCATTTGGCTGAAACTTTCACAATATGTTATTTGTATCCATTCACAACTTTCCCAACCCCAACCATGCAGCCTAATATACATTATATTGTATAGTGTATAAGGTATATATTACTTTGATATCTTTTGTGTAGAGTTGCTCTTCAAGCCGAAGTTTGTGCGCATTCTTTCCGGCCATAATGTGTACCAGCGTTGGCAGGTCCCGAGCGTACCGGCACATTGGACCGACCACCAAGTACTCATCTAAACTAGTGTCGTTGATTGATGGAAAGTGACCCTCGGTTGACATAACCCCAGACGTGGGCTTATGTCCAAAGATGCCATTGAACATGGCCGGTACACGAATCGATCCAGCGATGTCAGAGCCAACACCAAACACTGAAGCCCCTGCTCCGATAAGAGCACCCTTTACAAGTCAAAATAAAACCAAAGAATTAAAATAATTAATTTATAAAATTACCGATATACCTCTCCACCGGATGATCCACCAGCTGTACGGTATGCACTGTGCGGATTTAGTGTTCGACCAGTTATGAAATTATCGGATTCCCAACTCGTGCAGAACTCTGGCGTATTTGAGATTAACAGTGGAATGGCACCGGCAGCTCGCAGATTGGCCACACTTTCACCGTCCTTGCTAGCTAGCATTCCCTTGCGTGACAAATTTCCAACACTAAACGTAAATCCTGAAAATTATGATTATTATATAATATATTAAAAATATTTGACCAGTAATTGTTTAATTTAAAAACTAGATTGGTATAACCTTCATAACTTTCAATTTAATTAGTCTTAAACAACACAGTTTACCCGTCTTATGAAAATAATTAAAACATAAATAATATTATGCAAACACAGATTTCTATCTAGTTTTAGTGATTGTGTATTTTCGTAACTGAAAATAAGTTTAAATTAAATTACCCTTTTATATCATATCAGTCACTTAAAAGGGTCACGTATTGAGGTTAAGAAAAAAATCAAGGTTATTTATAATATATTATACTTGTACAATGTACATTGTACGCACTTGTAGTGCGTCGTGTGTATAAATATACTCATCTCCTTGTCATAACCGCCACACCCGAGATGTCAGTTCGCCCATTAACGTCTCCAAAAACGTGCGAAATGCACCAAAACAGGCTGTACGTTGCAGTCAAAGATACAAAGCAAACAATCAGGTGTATAAACGTGCGCGTGCTCACATTAAATCATCCGGCAAAACATAGACTATATAATAATAATATATGTATATAACAAAGTCACTAAACAAAGGTTAATTTTACGTCAAGGTCATTCAATTCGACCAAAACAAAAAAAATGCGGCGGAAAATGTAAACACACGCGTGAGATGCATTTTGCGTCAAGTCGCGTAAGAAAATTGATTGCATACACAATAAAAAAAACTTATGTATATATAAAGCATTACAAAATAAGTAAATATACAATACATAAATAAGCTATACGGAGCGCATGGTGAATTACGGTAACACGTGCGCTTTAGCTTCGAAAATGTGTTAATAAACCAACTCGAACGTGCAGTTCAGATTTCCTTAACCATGAAATGCATCCAAAAAATAAAATGCATATAAATCAATTCAATTATACGCACATTTTGTTTGAGCCATTCTCCTGTGTGCTTGATTTGGGCCTCTTCAAGGTCGCCTTGAATGAATTCTTAATATTATTATCACACACACACACACTAACACAATTACACATATTATAAGATCTTGATATGACACCATTCCAACAAAATAAATAAGTACACATTTTATGTGAGTGGCGCATAACCACGTTAAATGCATACGTAAAAATGTTTTGATGAACAAATTAAATTAAACGTGGTCTGCGCATACTCGACCTTCCGGATAGTAGCTCGATTCCGCGGCTTCTTACATTTTTTTTGGAAGTACTATACATATATTATTATAATCGGACGTGTGAGCGTACCGTGTTTCGCCCGCCGCCGACGGTGGATTGATTTGGATTCGAAGTGGATTGTGGCGCTCTATTTGAAAGGCGGAAAGGTTGATGACTTGTGGCTTTTTATGGTGTTGTTTGCGGATTTGTTATGCTGTGCATACGATGACGCCGATATAATTCGAACGTAAAATGAGGGTTTATTGATTGTATGTAAATTTGGTGCTGTGGAGGTTAGGTATTCATGTTGCGATGTATGTTTATATTAAAGATATTCTGTGTTGGGCAATTTTGTGGGTCAATTAATTTGGATGGTAAAATTTGAATATACTTATAACGAAGAAAAAAAACTGTCGATTTGAATAATGAAAAAAATGTTTCCCTAAAACGATACACCAATATTGATCACGCCATTATTGCAAAACTCGTATATCAGACAGCCTTGCAACGTGCGAATTAATATCAGGTTATATGCTTCAACTCTGCAAATATTTATCTACTTCTTATTAGGAGTGCATTGAACCGCAATTTAGATCGCAATCGAAGAGTTTTAGAGTTCTACATTATTTATTATTATATTTTACTTTACTTTAATAGTTTATTATTTTAAAAAAATATATTTTCAGATTATATAGATTTTTAGGTCAAATATCAAGAATATAATCTTAGTTTTTTTAAATATTCTGCAATTTAGTTAGTTTTTGTATAATTATAGTTACTTATTAGTGTTTTTAAAAATAATGTATTTTTATTTTGTTTACAAAATATAAATATGATATTCGTTGTGTTGGAGCACAAACGTATCATATTATGTAATGTTTAGTCTGTGATCTATGTTTATATACAAAATAAGTCTAGGCCCAAAATGATAGCTTCTAGGGTTAAAATAAATCGTGCCCTTTAAAAAAAAATTGTATTAAAAAATATTGTTACAAAAACAAATTTTTTGTATGTGAGCTTGTATTTGGACACAGCAAAAAAATAAAAATAATATAGTTTAATATTATTTTTCCTTGTGAAAAAAATATAATTTTGTGCAATTTTTTTAAAAGTGAAAAGGTGAGTGGAAACTTGTATTCATTTTTCTTATATATAAAAAAGTGACCATATTAAGTGCGGAATCTGAAATATTCGAAGTGAGCAATGTTATATGAGATACTTGAAAATTAAAGATAGCAACTTTGGTTCACCAAAATAATACGTGTAATACAATTAGATTTTTTTTTATTAATTTTTTTTTAAATTTTTTGAGCCCTGCTCAAGACATAAAAATGTAATTTTTATTTTTTTACTAAATTCTTAATAATTTTTAGTAAAAACAAACTTATGGGCAATATAATTTTACGTTAAAATGTAGAATAAACTTTTACTGAAAAACAATTATTAAGAAATTACTATATTTCGTTTATATATTTTTAGCGTTGACTATTGTTTTTTCCTAAACATTCTTTATATCGTTGACTACTTCTTTTGCTATGTTGATAGTATCAATACAAAATTTAAAGTTTTCCTTAAATAAACTTCTTAATTATTGTTTTAACAGTAAAACATTATTTTACATATCAACCTAATTTTTTGCTAAAATTAACTCACTAGAAATTATTAAAAATTTAGTAAAAAAAATGCTATTTTAAAGGTCTTGAGCAGTGATCAGGCGAATTTAAAAAAATACTCTGATTATATTAAACTATTTTTTGCTAACCAAAGTTGCTCGCGCTATTTTCAAAAGGTCGCTGACCCCTTATGTATAACTTGTATAGATATAAATTTAAAATTCTAAATATATACCACATTGATATGTTTTAATTCGTTGCGATCGAATATGTATCTATACATACAAATATATATATATATATATATAT
>JAAAKO020048819.1:0-11331 GCA_010015015.2 Bolitophila cinerea
TTTTATCTATCTGATAATTTTTTGTTTATTTTACTTAAAAGCGGATAATTTCTTACCTTTTTTGAAAAATAAAAATAAATGTTACTTTTTCAGATTTCATATTTTTGATCTTCATTTTTATTTTAAACTAAGCTCTGTCCGAAATCTATTTTGTGAGAAAACCAAAAATGATTGATTGATTGATTGATTGATTGATTGATCAAATCAGAATTTCAGATTTTCAAGTCAGACCAAAATGATTGATTTTCAAAAAACCGATTCGAATGTTCTTTTCTTATATTTTTTTTTTTGTATTTTCCTAGTCTGATTCATAAATCTTTATCGATTTTTACGATTTACCTAATTATACGATTATATTATTTACAAATCCCCAAAAAGCAAAAATAATACAATGTCCTTTATTTTCATTTCAGCCATCCGCCTCCACCACCACCAGTCCGCTGTCCAGCCGGCCGCTGCTCGTTTGCCTGGCTGTCATCGTTCTGTCCGCTCTCGTACCCGCTGCCCAAGGTATGACAAATACCGTGTACACTCGGGACGGCAGTGTGGTGTGCACCCAGTGTCAAACTAACAATGAACAACAACAGCAACAGCAGCAGTACGGCCAGACGACGTACACGACGGAGCAACGGATCATTGCGCGACCCTCTGAAACGTTTCTGGCACCGCCCGTCACAACGACGACGTACACGCATCAGAGGGTCGTGAATAGTCCGACGGCGGAGCACACAATAACATACACGACCGGCTCACAATATAACACACAAAGAGACGGAGCCGGCGCCGGCGGCTCTGACACCGTAGTTGATAGTAATTTGCACCATTCACACTAATCAGAACATAATACGTTGGCAACAAACGATTAACATTAGTTCCGTCAGTTTATCCGCTTATAATAACCATAATAATATCGAAAATGTAACGCGTGCGCAGTTTGACATAAAAACACATAACCTAAAAACTAAAAAACCATAAAACAACAACATCAAACTTAAAAACTAAAAAAATCTAAAATATAAAAACCGCGTAATACACACGATTTAACTGCTTTTTATGTATTTTTTTTGCTTTACGCGATTTTTAGGTTATGTGTCATATTTCATTTTTTACATGCTCCACCCAATTTAAGACATAAATAACGCTCGAAAATACTTGAAACAATTCCGGAAATATAAAAATGAATACTAAACATATGTTATTCCACACAGGTCAAGGATGCTCGCGTAATCCGTGCGGTGTGAACGCCATGTGTCAGGAAGTACAGGGCGGCCGTCCCGTGTGCTCGTGCCCAGCCAGTCACAGTGGAAATCCGTTGAGCTACTGTCGTCGTGCCGAGTGTCTGGATCACACCGAATGTCGCGGAAACATGGCCTGTCGCAATGGCAACTGCGTGAATCCGTGCATCGACACCTGTGGCCAAAGCGCCAACTGTGAGGTAAAACAATCGACATAACCTCATTCTTTGTGTTGAGCATCTTTAACCGAAATTCTCTTTATATACAGGTTCGCAATCACGTGCCCGTTTGCAGTTGTCCGGCTGGCTACAAGGGTGATCCGTTCAGCTACTGTCGTCGCGCCGATCCAGGTATAGAGGTTTTTTATATATACAACAAATAAATCATTGATCTATTTTTAAATGATCGCCACAATGTAAGATTGTGTATGTATACAAATCATAACAGTCCGCCTACGCAATCTCGCGTAAATATTTGTAAACATTGCGCGCAAGCCATTAATTTTGCATTGTTCTTATGCGTACGGAAATCTGGTTTCTCCAATGTTTACAACAATTATACATATACGTTATGCGTGGTTTTAGAGTGCGTGGGCTCAACTCTCAAGTTCAAGCATCAAATACGATTATTCTAATAGCTATTACGTAGATATTTTGAATAATTTTAAGAAGCAATATAAAACAATTATTATTCATCATTATGTGGCATTATAGACTAGCTAGGTTAAGGTTAGGTTACACAACTGTGATGTCTTCCATAAATCAAGCTATTTAAAAGCTTTACCGACCTAATACCCACGTTCGAGGGGAATAGACATTTTTGGTCCTTCGAGCTGTATTTTCAATCATTCTTAATTTCATCGATCCACAAGACTTACCACTCCTATACCCACATTGAAGAAGTCAACTTGGGATTTCCGGAGGCATAAAAAGGGGAATAGAAATTGTTGGTCCTTCGAGCCGTATTTTCTATCATTCTTAAATTCATCGATCCACAAGACTTACCGACCATATACCCACGTTCGAGGAGTCGCATCAACTTGGGATTTCTGGAGGCATAATTGAGGAATAGAAATTGTTGGTCCTTCGAGCCGTATTTTCTATCGTTCGTAATTTCATCGAACCACAGGACTTACCGATCCTATATCCACATTGGAGTAGTCGCATCAACTTGGGATTTCTTGAGGAATTAAAAGGGAATAGACATTTTTGTTCCTTCGAGCCGTATTTTCAAACATTCTTAATTTCATCGATCCACAAGACTTACCGATCCTATACTCACGTATACGCACGTGGGTGGAGTCGCATTAACTTGGGATTTCTTTAGGAATAAAAGGAGAATAGAATTGTTTGGTCCTTCGATCCGTACTTTCTATCATTCTTGATTTCATCGATCCACAAGACTTACTGCGGAATATTGTTGACGCGCCATGGAAGAAACAGCACCATTTATTCCTTTGAATCGAATATTTAAGATTCTTGGATTTATTATACACTTTTGATACATATTGGTGTATCCTTCAAGAGTTATTCTTGAATTAATCAGATATATTTATCCACAAAGCATTATAATCCTTCATTCATTCGTTTAATTTGAGATCATCTTTATTTTGGGTCCTTTACGCCGTATTTTTTTGCATTATTAATTCTTAACCTCAAAGTTTTGAAAAATACGCGATGATAGTCTGCGAGCAGGTTGGACCTTTGAGCCGGATATATTTGGTCCATCGCGTGGTATTCTATGGTAGTATTCTTTTAATACCAGAATTTCTTCTAAAGATGGCCGTCTGTCCTTTGAAACACACAATTCGTCTTCCGCGTTTAATAGTGACCATATTTGTTTCTCTTCTGGTCCTTCGTGCCGTATTTTATAACATTTTTAATTTCATTGTTGCAAAAGACGCGCGATTCCGGTTATGGAGCAACTGGGTATATTTAAGTCCTTTAAATCATATATGTTGGTCCTTCGATCCATATTACATGGCATTCATCTTCTAATTCCAGAATTTCAGCTTAAATGATCAACCCATCGATATGCGTTGGTCTTTTGAGCCTGCCAACGCAAAAACATGTTTTGTCCTTTGGTCCTTCGAGCCGGATGAATTTTGGCTTCTTTGATTTATTCAACATCATTGTCGCTTAGTCCTTCTATACTTCCAAAGTTGGTCAAAGCCCAAAAACATGTTTTGTCCTTTGGTCCTTCGAGCCGGAAGTATTTAGGCTTCCATTTTGTCATTTAATGCGTATTTAATGGCATTTCATCGACCGCTGAAACTGCCAACGATGGTCACAGTGCTAAAACACGTTCGGTCCATTGGTCCTTCGAGCCGGATGTATTTTAGCTTCCATTTTGTCATTTGATGCGTATTTAATGGCATTTCATCGACCACCCAAACTGCTAACGATGGTCAAAGCGCAAAAACAAGTTTTGTCCTACACGGTCCTTCGAGCCAGATGTATTTAGTCTTTTTTGATTTATTCAACATCATTGTCTGACGCATTAGTCCTTTGATGCGCTATACTTCCAAAGATGGTCAAAGCGCAGAAACATGTTTTGTCCTTTGGCACTTTGAGCCGAATGTATAAAGCCTTCCATTTGTCATTTGATGCGTATTTAATGGTCAAAGCGCTTGTTTTACATGTTTTGTCCTTTGGTCCTTCGAGCCGGATGAATTTCGGCTTTTTTGATTTATTCAACATATTTGTCTGACGCATTAGTTCTTTTGATGCATTTTACTGCCAAAGATGGTCAAAAAACGTGTTTTGTCCTTTGGTCCTTCGAGCCGGATGTATTTAGGCTTTCATTTCACATTTGATGCGTATTTAAGTGCATTTCATCGAGCGCCCAAACTGCCAACGATGGTCAAAGCGCAAAAACATGTTTTTTCATTTGGTCCTTCGAGCTGAATGTATTTAGGCTTCCATTTGTCATTTGAGGCGTATTTAAGGGCATTTCATCAACGCCAAAACTGCCAAAGATGGTCAAAGCGCAAAACTTGATGTGTCCTTATTTAATGGCATGACCACCCAAACTTCCAACAATGGTCAAAGCGCAAAAACATGTTCTGTACTTTGGTCTTTCGAGCCGGATGAATTTTGGCTTTTTGGATTTATTTAACATCATTGTTTGACGCATTTGGTCTTAAATGCGTTTTACTGCCAAAGATGGTCAAAGCGCAAAAACATGTTTTGTCATTTTATGCGTATTTAATGGCATTTCATCGACCGCCCAAAGATCCAATAATGGTCAAAGCGCAAAAACATGTTCTGTCCTTTGGTCCTTCGAGCCGAATGTATTCAGGCTTCCATTTGTCGTTTGATGCGTATTTAATGGCATTTCATCGACCGCCCAAAGATCCAATGATGGTCAAAGCGCAAAAACATGTTCTGCACTTAGGTCCTTCGAGCCGTATGAATTTTGGCTTTTTGGATTTATTTAAAATCATTGTTTGACGCATTTGTTCTTTGATGCGTTTTACTGCCAAAGATGGTCAAAGCGCAAAAACATCTTTTGTCTCTTGGTCCTTCGAGGCGGATGTATTTTGGATTTTTTGATTTATTCAACATCATTGTCTGACGCATTTGTTCTTTGATGCGCTATACTCCCAACGATGGACAAAGCGCAAAAACATGTTTTGGTTCTTTGGTCCTTTGAGCCGGATGTAGGCTTCCATCTGTCATATGATGCGTATTTAATGGCATTTCATCGATCGCTTTTCTGCAAAGATGGTCAAAGCGCTGTTGGAATAACAGCTAATTTTGGTCCTTCGAACCGGATATTCGTTTATCTTTGAATTCTGCAACTTTCCAGCTGTACTAAAAAAGGATTTTGGCGGTCATACCGTTTCTAACCTTTAAGGAGGCTTTTATAAATGAGTAGAAAAATCTATCCTTTAAAAAAGTTAAAAAGAGTCAGAGTCGGAGTCAGAGTCAGAGTCAGAGTCAGAGTCGGAGTCAGAGTCAGAGTCATAGTCAGAATAGTCAGAGTTAGAGTCAGAGTTAGAGTCGGAGTCGATTTAAAAAATAAAAAAAACATGTAACTATCCCCATCCACGTATTAGAAAAGGCGGATTTACTCCTAATGGCCAAGTGGGCATTTTGTGTCCATTTGGTGGCTATTTAAGTAGAAAAAGTGGCCATTTACGTGTCCATTTATATAAAAAAGTTTATGAGTTGGCCACTTTGGAATAAAGAACCAACTTGTGGCCAATTATTTTGCGGGTTGGCCATTTTACAGTTAATGTATTGTCCAAATAAAAATATTTTCAGGGCTGCATTTGCACAAAATGCCTAATTTGCCATTCGGGGAATTACTATTATTAACCACTTGGCCACTAGGTGGAAATCGGGCATTAATAGTTATGATGATCGTAAGAATTTAAAATAGTATGAAAGAGAGGGAGAAAATTTGAATCCTTTTGAGCAACACTGTAGCATTTTTAGGCATTTCAGTCGGCACAACAGCTGTGTTGACCCAAACTGCTTCCCTAACCTCACAAAAAACTACATACTTACCTCTACTCACTTTTGTCTCCAGAGGAACAATGCAACCCAACGCCCTGCGGTCTGAACACCAAATGTCAGGTGGTCAACTCAGTGCCAACGTGCTCTTGCCTGCCCGGCTTCACTGGCAACCCGCTGAGCGGATGCAGACACGAGTGCGAGAGCGACGGTGAGTGTGGCGGCCAGGAGTTCTGCAAAGACTTCAAGTGTGCGTCTGCGTGCTCGCAGTGTGGCCAAGGAGCCCAGTGCAGTCGTGTAACAAACCATCGTGCCGTCTGCGAGTGTCCCAAGGTAAATACACAATATCAACTTCAAATCGTCAGCAATAAATCTTATTTTTCCTATGTGTGTTTAACAAAAGGGCTACATCGGCAGTCCGTACACCGAGTGCCGACCAGAGTGCTTTGGCGACCGTGACTGTCCGTCCAACCGACCCGCCTGCTTCTATGGCATCTGCAAGAACACCTGTGACGGAGCCTGTGGCGTTGGAGCCGACTGCAATCTGCGCGGTCTTACGCCCGTCTGCAGTTGTCCACGTGACATGACCGGTGATCCGTTCATCAGCTGTCGTCCATTCACAAAGCGTACGTAGAATATATTTCCTCAATTATTTCCGCCACTCCATCAACTAATCAACCGCATAATTCCAGAGGATCTCTGCGAACCGAACCCATGCGGCACGAACGCACAGTGTGTGCCCGGTCACGATAACACCAATGCCGAGCGTCCAGTGTGCACATGCTTCCCGGGCTATACTGGAAATGCGCTGAGTCATTGCGTCCGTGGCGAATGCCAGAGCGACAGTGAGTGTGGTGACCATCGTGCTTGTATCAACTACTCTTGTGTGGATCCGTGTGTCGGCCAATGCGGTGCTGGCGCCGTGTGTGAGTCCAAGCGTCATCTGGCCGTGTGCAAGTGTCCGCAGGGCACACAGGGTGATGCGCTCGTCTCGTGTCGTCAGGCGCGCAGCTATCCGGTGGCGCGTTACTATTAATTTCGCTGACCGATGTGTGATAGATATATTGAACTCACAGGGTATACACTGCCATCGCGTGTGTGTGGTGGCTGCCGACTCACTCCTCATCCCTAAATCAACCACCTCTAATCAAATGAGTGGAGAAAAATAAACAAAGAAAACACGGTGTTCAAAATTACCTAATTATTATTAAGCCTTTAAAGATTTTAGACTATAATAAATATAACTCGCCATTTTGTAAGTTTTGTATGTTAAAAAAAGAAACAAAAAAAAATTATAGAGAAAATCAATTAAAACATTTCTAAACAAAATATTTTTGGGTTTATTTGTTACTATTTAAAAAAATACTAATCTTTTGCGCCATTTTGAGTGTCAATTTCCATGAAAGTCATAAACTATACTGTAATTTTGCAATTCCATTTCATTTTATTGGTGAACATGATTGGCCAGTTTGTGGTTATGATGCTGATCTGCTCCAGTCTTGAAGCTTTTACCCCGTGAACAGCCCTTTCAAACACTTTTGTATGTACTGGAACCACTTTTGTTCCTGATCGACTTTTAGGTGCTTGCAGAACTAACCACTAGTGGTGAAGTTGACTAAACGCCACGACTTTTATCATCCTTCTATCCACCATTTTCATGGGTTGATATCCACTAAAAAAAGTCAAAATATGATTTTAAACAAGTAAATGACTAGCAAAGATCAAAACCCATTGTGATGGTAATATATTGTATTTTTGGCTAAACATCACCAATAAAACCCTGAAAGTATGCAATTTTGTGGTGATACTTGGTGATTAATTAATTTGGCAAGCACTATGTATTACCACAAAATTGCATACTTCCAGGGTTATTGTTGATGTATATTCAAAAAACATTACATTTCACCACAATTGTGGCTTTTGTCTTTGCTAGTTTTCTACTTGCTTAACATTTTAAGGTTATAGAATATAGATTATTCCGCCTGTTTTTTTAAAGGATAACAACCCTAGAAAATGGTGGTTAGATGGATGTGGAATAGTACTATATGAAAACCAGATATTAAAATATTATAATTGCTGTAACCTTCCTAAATACTCTGTCCTCCATCTTTGCCAAAAATCTTGTTGCATTTTTGTTAGCAATTGCCATCTAGTAAGGCGATTTAATTTAATGTTGCGTTGCAAGCACTTCGAGTTGGAAGGTGACAAGAAGAGGAAGGGACAGGACTCCATCATTTGCAAGGATGTTTGCTGCATTTCTATCTTTGGTTATATTTTGATGGTTGTCATTTAGGTTCTTGAATGCACCCACGAAATTTGATCAATTACCGCTATATATATTTTTTTGCGTGCAGTGCATCGCTTAAATGCTGCTATAAAGACATCTTTGGTTTGGTCCCCCACCACCTCCAAATGAATTGCCACTTGACTAGCGTCGCAAAACTCGTATGATTCAACAATTCAATCACTATTTGTTTTGCGCATCCATCAGGGAACTCTTACACTTTCAAGATCGTGAAGTTGTGATCTAAATTTTTTCAATACTTCTTTTGGCGAATTATCATCCAAATTTTATTTAGCTATACTGTTGGCGCAAGCCAGACAAGTGGGTCAAAAACCTCCAACAAAATTGCACAAAAATACTTTTAAAATTCATCGGAAGAGGGATTCCAAATGAATACCTAAAAATTTGATTGGTCTAAATCTAAAATTTGTGGTAATTTCATTTATTGCTCAAATTCTGGCAAATTGTTTTATGTCTTCGTGGTTTGACATCCACTTCCTTAACTGTATCCCAACAGACTTTAACATGTCTATTTGTTGGTTCTTCCATTCGAATGCCTCTGAAATTGGATCTGCCCCTGACAGTACGTCATCTACAAAATAATCCTTTTTTGCCACAATAGAAGCCTTAGGAAATCTACTCTCTACATCGATCGACAATACGGTTACAATATTGTTTTTTAAGACCTGGATATTTTAATAATTTCCTTTTCATCTGTACTAGTCTGACTATGGCTTGACCTCTTGACCTGCCAGGCGAGCGTCTGCGTGGTCTGGAGTTATTCAATCTCCTTTTGTAACTGGTCAATAATGTCTAAATGAAAACTCTTTATTTTTGTCATACCAGACCCATCACTTGAGTGTTTTTCGAAAGAATCCATCCCAGTTCTGTGTTTTGCGCAACTGGTGCATTATTTGAGCCCTCTTTAATTTCGTCTCGGATAATGTAGCCGTATACATCAGCCCTCAGAGGCAAATATATTTTACCGGCTAAACTAACACCTCTCAAGTGTTTCAATGTTGCATTTGTGACTTTCAAATGAGGTACTAAATTGGAAACTTTTTTTCATTACATGTGCTTCCAAATTTATTGAGAAGTACAGATGAACAAGACTACGAGCTATTCCTGCGTCAGATGATCCCAAACCAGATATAAGTGCTACAATAGCAGTCTTTTATAAAACTACTTTCTCCAACTCCGGTTCGAAGGACCACTTAATGTGAGCTATATCAACGAAAACAAAATATTTCGCAGCGTTCCGTAATTTAAGGTTAACGTAACGTAATTTTTTTGTAACTTACTATTTACTATAGTGGGAGGAGCCGACACGAAAAAATATGCCATTATATTATAAACGGTCAAATCTATACAGCCCTTTCCGTTTTTAGAGCCATTGCATCCCATTGCCAAAAAAATCTTAATACAGTTGTTATATTTTGTTCAATTTCGTGGTCGGCTTACTCGAACTAAGGTTTGAATTGTCAAAAAATATATGAAGTCAACTCTGTGCTAAAAGCGTTTCGAACGATAATCTAATTTGTGGATCCCATCTCTGTAATGGTTGTCCGGAAAGTCTGCAAAATATCCCTATACGGCAGCTATTACCTTTTCGTTTGATTAAAATCGTTTTCCACAAAAAGCTTTTTTGAGGTGTGAGAAGAGCCAGAACTCAGAGGGAGCTAAATTTGTCAAATATGCTGGTTGTTGCAACAAGTCGTACTTTAATCCACTCTGATTTTAGCGATGGTATTTGAGCTGTAGAAACAGGTGCATTCTCCTAATGGATACTGATTTTTTTATCTTCAGTAAACCGGCTTTTTAACGATTTTTTTCATCCCATTTTTCCAAAATGTTACAGAACGATTCTAGTTTATTTGTTTTCCAGTTTGAATTTAATCCAGAACAAAAACGTTTGCATCCAAATATTGATGCTAAGACCTTTTTGAACGATTTCTAGACCCAAACTCGCTTCAGAGTAGAAAAATGGGTTCCTTAGCTTCTTGCTTTGTATCGGGATCATAGTAGTATTAGATCTACTATGATCCCGATTCAAAACAAGAATCTATCTAAGGAGTGGTGCCTGATTATATTATGAATAGTGATGAAATGACGCACAAAATTTATTTTTCCATTACTAATGATTTTCGAATGTTTTTAGTTGCAATATTGTTAGCAATTACGACACCCATTGTGCACACAGCTCTATCAAACCCAAAACTTGACAAAACCAATTGCTTACTGTGCCTAAGGAAATGCCTAGAAGTTCTACCAAATCTCACTCAGTCAATCGACGATCTTCCAAAACCATATAATGTTTTTTAGTGACGATTGCTGGTGTTGATGCCGTCTTTGGACATTTCGCACGTTGGATCCTCTTCAAGGCCTTTTCAACCATACCTATAATCAAACCAGCTACTTACGAAACCATTGTTTTTGAAGGTGCAGATTTAATTTAACTAACCCATTTATCATTTCGATGCATTGTATTTAAACAAAAGTTTTTTTTACAAAGAATTTTATCACTGCACGACGTTCAATGTTTTTGGCTTGTAAATAAAAATGACATAGCAATAAAATGGATCCGCCTAAGTTGTACTCAGCGAATGCGTTCTTCTGAAACTTTTATTCGGGCGGCGGTGAAGACACCTTTTAAAGGCCTAAACAGCACTTTTGCGCCAAGGAGGTTTCGAAGAGGAACACCCCAACACCGGGAAACAACATTGTTAGTATAGTAAATGAACCCATAAGGGGTGGGAGTAAATTAAAAGTTTTCAAAATATCTATAATAAAAAGGGGAAAGGGATCTAACCCCTCTTTCCGGAGATGTCCAAAAAAACGTCATATTTCATATAATTTGATATAAAAAGAGGAGGGTATGGGAAAAAAACCATTTTTTTCAAAAGGTCAAATCTATACAGGCCTCCAGTTATTGAGGCCGTAGATCCCCATTGCCAAAAAACGATATTCTATAAACAGTTGTTGATTTTGTTCCATTACGTATGAGTCAGCCAAACACAAACTACGGTTTGAATGGTCTAAAACATTTTAAGCTTACACTACCCCAAAATTGTTTTTGATCTTTTACAAAATAATGGCATCATTTTTAGTTCGTTCCACCTCCACCCTACAAAGCAAATTATATAAAATATGACGTTCTTTAGAATATCTCTTGAAAGATATTTTAAAAACCTTTAATTAACTACCAAACACAGTTTTACCTTGAATCACGGAACGCTTCGAAATATTTTTTTTCTAATAACAAATCTTTGAACCTAAAGAGGAGATACAACAAAACATTAAATGTTGTTTTAATGTGTTGGGATACTCTTTATGGGGGGGAGGTTAATGTCAC
>JAAAKO020048830.1:0-11330 GCA_010015015.2 Bolitophila cinerea
GTAATATAATATAATCATCTAGATGTCAAAATCGAATATTTTATAAAAACATTTTGAATATATATTTTGAATTTCCTATTGAATTTCAATTTTATTATGATAATTATTGCAATAATCGAACTTATACTCGTATATTATTAAATATAATCGAATTTACAATAACGACTTTTTTCGAGGCATGTACTTTTATACTCCACCATCGGTTTTAGTATAATTTATTTATTACACACAAACTATAGCGGTCTCTCGATTGGCCTTGGCCAAATATCAATTGGCCAATAATAATAAGATTGGTCAAATCACGGCGAATGTTCACTTTAAAATAATTACAAATGAAAGAATTTTAACCGAAAAAAACATTTTTTAGATGATGTGAGCTAAACCCTAAAATCGTCCTTTTAAATGCTTTTTAAGGGAAAGTGTTTTTAAGTGGGTTAAGTGGGTTATTTCGAAGACTAAAATCTATAGACATACAGCGCAACCAAAATAATCCAATCCAAAATTAAAGTTTTTTTTTTAAATTGCACTATCTTCAAAAATCTTTTTACAAGGATGATTTACAATTTAAACCTTTTTACTTCTCAAGGAGTATTTTTGGAAAAATGTCATTTCGTAATATGTGATTTCGTTTAATTGTACATACTGCGAGTCCTAATTGGGCCTATAGTAATCTTTGGGAAATCGTAGTACATTCGTAATGATTATCAACGACAGATTTTGAGGATATTTAAGCCGTTTTTTGAGATGACATTCACAAACACATTCTTTTATGCTCTAATTTTTTGCAATCATGATCGGTGAATATGATAATAGTAAATATAAAACAACCCAAGAGTTTTTATATTTATTTATAAATAAATCCAAATCCAAGATCTAAGAGTACACCGTTTTGGTTTGAGGTACTCAGATTTTGTTCAAACTGTACTCCTAAAAAGGGGTAACACTGATTGGACAAATCTATAACCGATTTAAAAGTACATTATTGATTTTTAATTAATGAAATTAAAAATGCAAATTAAAAATATGATCCAGCGAAGTTATTTATCGATTAGATCACTAACTTCAAAATGAAAACTACATATTTTCACCAATCTAGCCTCGATTCTCTAATTATATATTTTAATTCTTGCCGCCGAAAAATTATAAAAATGATTTTTGAATAAATATAAAAATATTATCTTTATTGATATCAAAAATAAACAAAATTTTGGAAAAATTGTTGAAAATTTGTAAAATTCAATATGTATTTAAAAAAAATCTTAAAATTCTAGTTCATCAATTTTTGTTTCTTAAAAAAATATGATTTAATTAAAATGAACATATTTTAATATTCATATAAAAACCATCTATCTGATGAAAAATATATAATTATTAACCTGCCAAAAATAAACAATACAAACAATAAAAACAATTCTGATCTGTCTTGTAAATATGCATGAATCTTAACCAAAATCTATACTACGTTTTTTTTTAATTTCGTTTAAACGTTTATGTCAAACATAAAAAATATATAAAAATTTAATCACATAAAACCCGCAGAAAAATCGATCCTTTAATAAACATAATTCTTCGATAATAAAAATTTTTTTTTCAATATGCAAAAATATCAATATTTATTATATTATAAAGAATAGTTATTTCTTTAATTTATATACATATTGGTTGGTACTTATTCAGCGTAGACTTTTACCAATGTTTTCAGAAATTTTGTTTTAAAAATGTTATAAAGCTAATCAGCTTACCAACCTATCATTAAAAACAAATATATTTAAAAATTATTTAATATAAATTATTTAATATTTTTTTTAATATTGAAAACATAAATACAAAAATGTAAATTTGAAACACTACCAAAATGTTTATATTTTTTGTTGGGTTTTTGTCAATGTTTTTTATCAGAATTACGATCGAACTATCGGATGATCCTCGGATGATGGCCCGTAGGACCGTAAACGCTAACTAAAGATAATATATGATTTTATATGATTTTATACTGATAAATTTGACACGGGCTCGAACGTCCACGTCCTTTGGGGCATGACATTAAAACGGATGTCATAGACATAGTAAAAAGCATGCAAGTAAGTGGTAAGTGTGGGACAAATCTGCAAAATACCGACAATCTAAACACTTCATCAGAAGGATTGATCGTCAGGTATAAAAATTCATTGGAAATGGCAGTCGACATATTATCAGCTGACCAACCTTACGGGTCGTTGTCTGAATAAAATCCTCCATAAAATTGGAGTTAAGAACTCCCCACTCAGTAGTGGTTGTGTTATGGAAGAGGAAACGGTAGAACACTTTATTTGTGAATGCTCAAAGCCTCATGAGACTAAGTTTGTCTACATTAGGATGTTTCATCCTAAACCCAGACGATTTTGGTACGCTCAAAAATATTTCGAGCTTTATGCATAAATAGAAAAGGTTTGAGTATGATAGTTTCTTTTAAGTTCGGAAGAGCTCAATGGGTCTAAATTGAAATCTGCGGTGCGTTCGTCTCTTTATCTAAGAGACATATGTATCAATGTAATCTAATTACTGGAGGAAGTCATATATGTTTAGAGGTTTCTTCTCAAGACTATTAAAACTAAATGTATTCCCAATCCCTATAGCCTTAAGCCAAAAAGACTGATAGGAATATTTAGGAAGGAATCATTTATCGACAGCCATTTATTAAAAACTTTTTTATAGTCGTCTGAAGCCTTTTGGGAGAAGCTGTGCAGCGTATGCTAAAAATAGGGCGCAGTGCAATAATCTCAGGAGACATAATCTCAGAATCCTGAGATTATGTCTCTTGAGATTAATGCACAGCCGGCCTCTGACATAATCTCAGGATTCTGAGATTATGTCTCCTGAGATTATTGCACAGCGCCTAAAAATAGAGCGCCAGAACGTCAGTTTCGCAATGCGCAATGCGATTACATGAACTGCTACTTATTGGCAGCAACAGTTGAGCCAACTGTCGTCAACTGTCGAGGCGATTACATGCCAACTAACGCCAACTGTCCGAAAAACAGCAGTAACTGCTACTTTTTAACAGTCCGTGTAATCGCAGCATACAAATGCACTCAGATTCCACCTGTATAATACTTTTATAAACCCGATTTTTTAATTCGCTTTCGAATATATTAGCCGATATTTAAATAAAAACCTTCGCACTGTAAATTTAAAAAGAGTAATCGCATGAAGTGAATTTTTGGCCAAATAGCCTATATCCATCCCGAAATCCATAAATCCCCCGATTGACAGCCGCCAATCCAACCAAATTGCAAAATATGAATACATTTCAAATACTATTTTTAAAATATCCATTTAAAAATATAAAGGATTTAACCATTTTATCACTAAATATTTGAGCCACAGCGAAAAGCTTTAAAAGCCTAATACAATCATTAAACATGTGTGTATAATATCTTTAATCCCGGTTATCAGTTGAATAACATGGTAATACATTTCCCAAATATGACTCGATACAATTCAATTTGCCCTAAATCCACAGCCTCAATACATGCATACAAAGTACGTGTGCTACATAACCCCACAATTCAATCTGTTGCGTCAGCGGCTTAAATGATGACGAAAAAATATTTAATTCTGTAATTTTCACGCAATACTTACTCGCAACGAAAACGCATATATATATACTAATTGGTTATGCTATGATTGATGTGTATGTGTGTGTGTGTGCGTGTGTGCGTGAGTTCGTACGCAACTCATTCATCAAATAAATTCAAATATCGCGGCTTAACTGTATATAAAAGCTATATTATAATATTTTTAGTGTGTATGCAGCGACACCCAGTATGAAGAGCTTAAAAGTTAAAGCTGATGCTTGTAGACTTGTAATCTGCACCGCACACACACACACACATAGTGGCCACCCAATGGGGTTGAGCATCGTTCTGATGGGCCATGTAATAACAGCAATTCATCATAACTCATCTCAACTGTATGTGTGTGTGCGCGCGAATAATCGTAGCTACATGTAAACGAGCGACGCGCCGGAAAGGCACACGAAAAATAGTCATTAATCATTTTCCATATCATGCAGATTAAAAAAGTTTTTCATTTCGTCTGTGCGAAACGAGGAACGCCAACGCTCCACGGCACAAGTGTGCCCCCACAGCAGCCCATACTGCGTCACCTCGTGTCAGATTCTGCGGTGTTCAAATTTCTGAGCAAAAGAACAAATGAGGCTGACACGAGAGGCTGCAGTGCATTGCAACTAACGTGCATTCCGTTTCGAAGAATTTATATTATTCGGTTGGTTGGAAAAGAAGAGAAAAAACACAACAACAACTGTACAAACTTATATTATTATTGTGAAAGCACAGGAAATTTGAGTTTTGTACTGTTTCTTTTCAAATGTATATTATATAGTCGGCACATGCTAGGGGTTGATTTATGCCGGTTGCGTTGGGTGCATTTTATTTTATGCTGCTGATCTTTTCTATAGTAAAAAAATAATGTTTCTTGTTTTTGGTTTTATTTTTCAACTCAAAATATTAAATTGCAGCTACCGCAAGAAATTAAATGCTCTGAGAATAAGCGTTTCGAACAAAAGCTTTACTCGGAAAACGTAAGTTATAAATAAACCCGTTTTCGTTTTTTTTTGCAATAACACCGAATTAATAAAGCTTTTCACATTCTAGAAACTGGATAATTTAAATGGTATAAATACTCTTGTAACTTAATTACACGCCGTGTAAACACATACAAATTTTGTGGTACTCACAGTTTGCTCATAAATTTGTAACACGCACACACACACACACAAACACACACACACACACCAACACATAATGCACATAATCCGGGGGCTCGCATATAATGTAGAAAGCTTTTGCTATCGAGTTAATTAAAATTGTCCATTAATACGGCAACAATTTTAGCTTAATATTAAATGCGAACGCGAGCGCGAGCGCTCGTTTGAAGTGAACAAACAAATGACCTATTACTACTCAGTTTACATTTATGCGTTGGGTGGGCGAGTAGGTGGAATCGTGTGCATTCTGTGTTTTATGTATGGTATTACACAGAGACAATATGGGCGCAGCACCAGAAGCAGTATATGTCAGTTGTTTTTAATTTTGCAAATTGGCAACGGGGTGTGCTACTGTGCAACCCACTATAGACCACTATTTATATCTCTCTATATATATATAAAATATATATTGACATTTTATTGGAACCGCGAGCGTACGAGTTACCCATATTTTCCAATTGCATTAAACGCGAACCGACGGTTGATTTACACAGCATATAACATAACATACAAATATGGGGGTAGGTCCGCACAATCGCATAATAAAGCTTTGGGGCGGACGGGCGCTGCACAGCGATCCGATGCGAATGTGCAAATTATAAATAAACAGACAATTTATTTTATATGGTGTGCCAATTAGAATGTTCCAAATGGCAGAGTGTTATTTTTATTATAATTGTTTTTTTTTTTGTCATGCATTTAAATTCGGATTTGACAAAAATGAAGAAAAATACATATAATTTTATGTTCGTTTATTTGTTTAGTTTGTGAAATTGATTTTTCATACGCAATGCAGTCGGTATTTAACAATTAAAAATGGATATTTTGAAATAACCTGTGAAAAATATACGCATTGCAAAAAAATAAAACAAAACAAATATTTTCTTTTAATAAAATCATAATTAAAATCAGTAAATAGATTTTTGAAAACAGTATATTTAAAACAAAGTATAACGTTTTATATTAATAAAGAGCTCCTATATATAATATAAGAAAAAATACATACCTGTATTATATTAATATAAACATAACCAATAAAATTCCAAACCAAACATACGTACACAATTCTATGTTAGAGCATTATTAATTAAAACCATTAAAATAATATTCATTTTTGCTCTCGAACAATATTGCGATAGGATATATTGCGTACTCTTTGCGCCGGGAAATTTTTTGTGTAACAGCAATTTAATGCAGAGCTTCTTGAAGCGCGTACCGGAATATGGATCATGTTTCAGAGCATCCTTGAAATATTATTTTCAGCGAGCACGATGTGTATTTCTATTTACAGTGCAATCTGAGTAGGAAAAGCGTCCGCGACGCACATAATTAAATTAAAATATTGGTGTACACAAAATTAGGGGGAAATATTTTTCGAACGAGTTTCATTGTATAATGAAATGCAGAAAATATTGCCCGGAAAATGGTTGGTCGTATTTTAAGAAGAGCTGAGCTATTTTCGTCGGAAGTTTTTTTGGTGGAATGCATATTTTTTGTATAATGCTAAACCTTTATTTAAAGATATAATGCTTTAATATGTAGACATTTATTGAAGTAAGAATGAAAGGAAAATTAAAAGGGTATCCTGCAATTTGACCCCTTAAAAAAATATATATATTTATATATTAAAGTAGCTATTAAGAGCACAACCTGAAGGGTTTTCACAACATATTTTAATCATAATCGCTATTGAATGACTGAAAGGGCAGACTAAATAAAGTTACCATTTTTCAAATTCAGTCACAAATGATCAATAATAATTAAAAAGGAAATTCAAAATATTATTATATAATTGTTTTATTAAATGTATTTTTTTGCTTTTTTGTTTTTGGGTACTCGTATTTGCTTGTTTTTTGCTTCGTGTTAGCTTTATTTAATAATAAATGTTATTATTATTTATTATTTATTAATAATAACTTCAAAAAAAGGTATAGAAATATTTTAGTTGAATAAAATCGAACTTAAAAGAGATACATATTTAGTTTATGTCTATATTAATAATTATTAAATAGCATATTTCCTATTCGAACGAAAGCATTTCATCGAAAAACATTTCATAGAAAAACCGTTCATAGAAAAATATTTTATAAAAAACAGAAAAATACGGGTGTTTGATATAAATTAGAATACGGTTTTCTGTAAATTGCAAACAATATAATATCATTTTTCCTATATTGGTTAATATTGTATACGCGAAACCGGAAGTACACAAAGATTAAGGCGGAAGTGACTTTTTCACAGTTATTTTCTGAGCACAGAATATTTAAATGTTAAATTAAAAAAGCGTATTTTTAAAGAATGCAATTCCTCTGGAACCGGATGAGCACTAATGACCGGATATGCATTTTTGGAGAGCGCATTAACAAGACACTAAAATGTACAGTTTTTAAATAATAAGTTCAGCTCTTTAAATAATGCAGAAACTCCCGAAATCACTAACGAATTCAGAGCAATAACGATTTAAATATTTAGCTAAAAGCTTTACCACATTAAAAAGCTAAAATTTACTCCAATAAAAACTCAACTTTCGGTTACATAATGTCCGGAAAAGCTAATTTTTAGCTACATCTCTTTACTTTGATTCTACCACACATTATTTTTAAAAAAATCAATTCAGAGCACTAACGATTGTCCGCTGACCACTAACGATTAAAACATTTTAAATGTATATATAATATATATTAAAAATGTGTTAAATCCACTTCCGGTTAAAATATTTTGGCCAGAATAAGCTATTTTGATTTGAAGTAGGGGAAACTGGGGTGCATGTGTGACAAGGGTAATTTGTGACAGTGTCCATTACAACAATACTGTTCAATAAATCGAGTACTACTAATTTAGCCCTTGTATTTTCTGAGTAAATAGCATGTACGCGAACGGTGTCTCTCGATTTGCCGAAATAAGATTGGCCGAATCAGGATTGGCCGAATAATGATTGGTCGAATCTCGATTGGCCGAATGATACGATTGGCCGAATAATACGATTGGCCGAATTGACCAACATGTTTGTTTGAGATATCAAAAATGTTTTTTTTTTATATTTTTAAACTCCCTTTTTAAATGTTAATTTCAGAATTCGAGGATGTTTTTACTTCCTTTTTTATTATAAACTCCGTTTTTATGATACTTAACATATGTTTATGTTTGATTTTTACGAATTACAAAACAATGTTTTTCGACGAAATGTTATCCGATAAAATATCTGAATCTACTATTAGACGGACATTAAGTTGTGACATTGCAATGTTAATTTGACGTGACAAAATCCCCTCTTTTTTACGGTCGGCTCGTCTGATAGACATTTTTTGAACGTTTTTTATTGCAATATTTAAAATGAAAGCCAAAATGTCGCGAGTTCTGTTGCATTTAAAAATTTAAGGTGCTGTAGACTTGTAAAAATGTCATGGGAATACTTGCCTTGGCATTTTTTGTTTAAAATGTCAAATGCCAGTACATTATATCATTGTAACATTTTCTTTTTTAAATCAAATAAATTCAGTAGAAATTTCCAGTAGTGCTGTCAATAGCTGTATTTTTCAAGAACTAGGAACCTGATGGTTCTGGCTACAAAACACGATTTTGGACCCGGAAAACGTGTCTGAATTTCCACGTTGCATCCTCTACAAATGGGAGATTCGATAACCCTTATTGTGTGAAGGTGGTTTCTGAAACAGTGGCCAATTACAACATTTACTAGTGTTTTACGCTAACGTCTGCCAATGTTGATTAAAAATGATGTTTGGTCTCTTAAAGACAGACTTAGCCTGTCTACAAGTCAATCCCCGTTTGTAAGTATTATTTTAAATAATTAGCTTGGAACACTGAAAATACACCATATCATAGGAATCTATTTGTTTTTTGATAAATAAGATGAATAAGTATACAAAGAAGAGAAATCGAAAAACATGTTTTAAAAAAATATATTTAAACACAAAACAAAAGCTCATTAAAATAATAATAATTTCAAAACATTCTTTTTTCTCAAACAAGTTCACATACAAAGAATAAAGAGACTCAAATATCGCGTCTGGGCCCGAAATGCATGTGAGTCCAGTGTTTCCCGTTTTTCGGTTCTACACTCATGTTTTCGGGTCCACACCCGGGTTATTTTATTTTACACCATCCGCGTAATCGAAAATATCCCGGTTTATGTTTACAGCACTACTATTTAGTAAAAAATCTTTAGTAATCGGAAGAAACTGTCAAAAAGAATTATATTTTTCAATTATTTAACAATTAATACAAATATTTAAAAAAATAAACTAATATTAAGATAAAATTCCTCGATTGTATATAGTTATCTTTACATTTTCAATTCAAAGGTAATAAAGACTGACACGCCATAGAAATAAATTATTCCTAGTTTACAGCACCGATGCGAATCGCTGATTTGTGTAGTCAACGTACGGCAAAGACGTCGTGCTGCCTTGAATGTGTGCGCGAAAATCTGCAGACGGCATCGGTTTTATTTATTGCATACAAAAACTCATGCGAAAGCTCATATATATATATCTTAAACTGTACACAGCGCAACGTCTTTGCTTCTAATATTGTATATATTGCATAATGCAGAATACTACATAACTGCATTTATGTAAATCGTGAAAGGCAACGCATTTCAATTGTTATTTAAATTGTTTCGCGTGCATGTGCTTTGGTGTGGAGTGTGGGTGGGTCGGCTGACTGGTTCAGGGTGCATCACAAAGACAAAGTAAAGACGTCGCTTGCATTTATATCTCGCGGTTGGGCCAACGAGCAAGTGGCGGCACGGTGCGGCGGGCAGGCGGGTGCGGCAATGCCTTTTGAGAGGAACACAACGACTGCATTTTGTTCGAGACAATAAACTCTGGGGTTCCATATACTTTGTTTTATATATACAACATACATAGATAAAAGACTTTTATAGTATGCTGATTGTGTGTGTGTGTGTGCCCAAGCTCATTTTGTTGAACAGTTTGAGTCGACATAATATGCCCGTAATGTGCTCACTGCAGAAAGTACGTTGAGGAAGACAGCTCACATTGAGTGGGGCGAGCATCCATGCGCCCGCCACGCCGCCAGCGCCGGAAGAAAGAGCTTAACTTCATCCGCTTTAGCATTATTATAAATTCGTTTGTATGTGTGTGTGCGAAATGTGAATGTAAGTAGGACGACGATGAAGAGTGTGTGTATACTGAAAAAAGCTCACGGATATGTATGTCATGCTGCTGCCTCGAAGCGACTGTGCGCGGGGAGGGGGAGTGTTTTCCTCACATTCATGAGCAGCAACGTGAGCGTTTCTAGGGCGGAAAGTAATCGTGTCAGTCGTATGGAGTGGGAGCTGCCTCGTACGTACGGTGGCTGCTGCTACTGCTCGTCGACGTCGCACAAACAGCATTTGCAAATATGACTCTGTATGTGAGAGGGTGTGTGTGTGTGTATGTGAAAGGGTGTGTGTGTAAGAGAGATGATTGCGATTGTTTGCACACACTAATGTCGCTGCGCTGCTACGGGTGAAGTTAAACTGCGTGGCTTGACGATGACTTTCTCGAATTGCAAAGAAAAATTGTGTTGACGTTGGTGTGGCACGTGCTCGACCCGCAAAGAGCTTGTTATGCCAATTGAAAGACCCCTCTCACACACACATACACTTAAAAGCTCTCTATAAAAAGCTAACTATGTATGTATTTGCCTACAGTTTGATACTCTCTGCCTCTTCCGCACTTATTACGAAATGCAATAACTTTTTAATGGGCCTGAGAAGCGATTTTCCGATTGCGCTTGGTGCTTACACGTTAGCAGCAAAGTTTGTAATCCAATTTCTATATGCATATATATTAGAATACACAATACGCATATATAGATATATTTAAAATATCATATCAGTGTTGTACAGCTTTAAAACTAACGTTACATCTTACGCGAGTAATCATTAAAGAAGTTTGCTCGAGTGTACTTTTGCGTACACATCTTAGTGGGTATATGCGTTGTGTTCGCAACGGCACACATTCGCGGAAAACTTTATTAATTATCAACTAAGTGTGAAATGGAAATCTTCTTAAAACGGTACAAACGGAGCTTTCATCGAACACACGCGCAGCTATTTCGGGCTTACTATACTATGCGTTTATATTATATACTCGTATTATATAAACATGCACTCGTATACAGGAGTATTAGAGCGCGCACACACACACACACACATGAATACACCTTTAGAAGCCGCGCACCTTACTATTTAATAGCTTTTATACAATTTGGTTTGCTTTCGCTAGACGTCTAAGCTTCCAAAGACCAATTTCGATGTGCTGAACTTATAAATACAGAACTATAAAATGTATACCACTATAAAATATAGTTTATTGACAATCTGAGGTAAATCAGGTGCACGATCACCAGAACTGAATGGCTTTTGTGCTGTTTTATGTATTTCTATCAAATATGTGGTACGTGATCTTTTATAAGGCTGAACTGAAAAAGTCAAAATAAAAGTCTAAGCGACGGAAGTGTTTTTTTTGGCTACACATAAAAGTAGTTAAAAATAATCAAAATGGTACCAAAAATATATATTTAAAATTTATAT
>JAAAKO020048841.1:0-26284 GCA_010015015.2 Bolitophila cinerea
TTATTCATTGGCTCTGCTTGCCCATACGAAGTTCTGTGCTTTTTAACTTTTAAGAAATCATATATATGTTGACCCAAATATATGTAATATGCAAACGTGTGAGTTTAAATTATGTATTAGCATATCTTTAAAAATATTACATAATTTGCAGAGATCAAGAGGGTGGTCAAAATTCGCAGTTTTTTAAAATGAAACGAAACCTCGCACGGATCCGTAATAAAGTTCTTCCTGAAGCGCCAACGACTATTGAGGCCGTTAAAGAAGCTTTTCAAATAGAAAGTGTAATGGCCACACTTGGGCACACTTTAAATACCACTCCACGTACATTTTATAAAGATACCATTTCAGAAACACATTACGGTTTTACTGTTTTTGTTTCTGAAATTATCATTGAAAAGTTTCCATTAATAACACCAAAAAAATATTTTATTGATGGTACATTCAGAGTGGTTCCAAATGGCAGTTTTAAACAACTCTTGGTAATTCATATCGAATTTAAAAATCATGTAAGATTTTGTATGTGTAATTGTATTTGAGTTTATAATATATACTTTTATTTTACAGAGTTGGCCGTTCGTTTACGTCTTGATGACAAAAAGAACCAAAACAGCGTATGTTCATTTAATGCAGTACATTGAACAAAACGTATGCCAGCTTAACCCAACGGAAGTTATGACGGATTTCGAATCTGGTTTGCGGAGTGCACTCAGAATAGTGTACCCTCAATGTATTATTAGAGGGTGCCTATTTCATTACACACAAGCTATAAGGAAAAAGTCAAAAAAACTGCCTGACTTTTTTAGGAACTTGTACGCAAATGCCGAAGCTGAATGTGTTTATCACAAATTTTTGGTTCTACCTTTATTGCCTGTTAACAAAATATTAGAAGGTTTTGAGATACTAAAACTTGAAACACAGCAACACGACCAGATATTTCATTTATTTTTGCAATATTTTGAAAGGCAGTGGATGCAGAAGGTAAAAATATTTAAAATACTGCTGTTATAATGTAATAAAAATTAAATAATAATTGTTTTATTTAACAGGAAGGGCCAGATTCGTTTTGCGTGTTTAATGCATCCTCAAGAACAAACAATTTCGTTGAATCGCATAATTCTCAGCTACGAAAGAAAATACCACCTTCTGGAAATTTTTTTAAATTCGTGTCCTGTTTGGCTAAAGAGGAACTGAGAAAGGCACAAGAATTTATTTTAATTTTTAATGGAGCTGACTCAGTTTATGCGCCCCAATTATATATATATAAAACGCGATCAAAAAAAATTAAAAAAGCTCAGGAGGAATTAACTGACGAATTATTATCCGTGTCAGATTTTTTAAAAAAAATGGCTTACAAAACAAATAATGTTATGACAAATATGGCCAATTTTGAGGGTGATTCCATGGAAAGCGAGTCCGATGATCAAATTATAAATTTGGTAAATACGCTGGAGCCAGCATTGGAACCAAATGAAACCGCAAGAATGGCTGAGCTGCAGCAGCAAATTAATATATTGCAAAATAATGCTCGCGATCAAATTGTAAGCTGCGTTGTCTGCTTGACTCAGCCACGGACAAAAATTTTGAAGCCGTGCAGACATGCAATAATTTGCGAAGTGTGTTGCGCTGCTCTTGAAGAAACAGATCCATTTTTGTGTCCACTTTGCAGGTCAGAAGTATTGGAAACTGAGAATGTATTTGTTTGAATATTTAAAAATATACATACACGACTTTCATAATCATATATAATTTTTTATTTTTTTACAATGCAGAAATCATTTATAAAACAAGCTTCCTATTTCTTTAAACAGCTCAATATCCACAACAGTTTCGTGTCTTCCTCCCTGGCTTCACCGAAAGGCTTTGTGTCTGCAGTGTCTTTTCTAAGTTATTGGGATGTAATTTAGTTTTCCCCAAATTTTCTTATTAGGCTTTTTGAAATATAGTTGGTAGGATTCAGATAAAATTAGTTTATTGGTTTTTGAGGCAGAACAATTCCCCAAAATATATGACTTCCTCTCTAAATATTCCCATCAGGCTTTTTGAAATATGTTTTTTTTTGGAATGGGATTTAAATATAGTCTATATGACTACCAACCTAAATATTCCCATCAGGCTTTTTGAAATATGGTTGGTAGGATAGGGATACAATTTAGTTTAAAGGTTCTTGAGGCTAAACCATTCTTTAAAATATATGACTTTATCCCTAAATTTTCCTTTCAGGCTTTTTGAAATATAGGTAGTAGGATTAAAAAAAATAGTTTTTCAAGGGTCTAGAGGAGAAACATATCCAAAGAATATATGACTTTCTCCTCAAATATTCCCATCAGGCTATTGAAATATGTTTTTTTTGGAATGGGATTTAAATATAGTTCTAAGGTCCTTATCAAAAATATTTGACTTCCAACCTAAATATTCCCATCAGGCTTTTAGAAAAATGGTTGGTAGGATTGGGATAAAATTTATTTTTAAGGATCTTAAGGAGGAACTATTCTTAAGAATATAAATGACTTTTTCAACTCGAGTTTTCGCATTGGCTTTTTAAAATATGGTTGGTAGAATAGGGATAAAATTTAGTTTAAAGGTTCTTGAGGCTAAACCATACTTTAAAATATATGACTTCATCCCTAAATATTCCTATCAGGCTTTTTGAAATATAGGTAGTAGGATTGGGATATAATTTAGTTTTTAAAGGTTCTGGAGGAGGAACATATCCTAAGAATATATGACTTTAATTATTATACAAATTAATTAATAATTATTATACAATGACAAGTGAAATATGATGTGGACGAAGCAAATATTCGCATTTTGTTCAAACTAAACAGCAAAGTCCAACCACAAACTTTTCTTTATTCAACATTCCGATAATTTAAAATTTCGTTATTTTCAACAAATTCGATAATTTTTTCTTCCTCTTAATTGTTTAATTTAAATTTAAAACCCGTTATTGACACAAGTCCTCTAAAGTCCAGAGCACTTTATGAATAATTGGATTTTTAATAAATATAGCCGATGCCAATTAGCGAAACAAGAAATTAACCGCATTTATTTTGCTGACAGTTAAAACATAACAACCAATATCAGATATCGCTAAACCGGATGCTATTTATATATAATACCTTTTAAATAGTTTCAATACTATTGATAGTTATATGATCTCGCTGTAAAGCTGATATCACACTATTGGCGCAACGTGCCAATTTTTAGGGCAATTCATAAAAATATAAATTTTAAAGCAAGTAGCTGGAATGTTTTTTAATATTTTTTTATGAATTGCCCTACAAATTGGCACGTTGCGTAGTGTGATATCAGTTTCATGCTGTTAAAATGTTGCCTTTTATTAACAAGAAAAAACAAGCAAAACAAGCAAAAACTACCGCTAAAAAAACATAAGATACAACAAAATAGTATCAAAATATATAAGCAAAACTTATAAAAAACTAATAATTTTATTTCATAGTCTCTAATAATATATAATGATGAGAAATTCTGAAGCGACATAATTTCTCCATTTCATATTCTTAGAGAAACACGACACAATTTATGAAATATATACATTTTATTTAGAAATAATGTGTTTTAATAATAGAGAAAATGAAATTATAACATAAACTTGTTTATAAAATTCTACGTTTGAACTTAAGATATTTTTTTTAAGGTTTGGTTTTATATATTCACTTTCTCTAAAACCGCACACCCGAATACGATCCAACTTATAAATAGATTTATTTATCGCGCCATCTGTCGGTTTGAGGATAAAACTCCATAAGCTTTACGATGGTAATACTAAACCATAATATTTGTGTAATTTAAATTGACATTGAATCTACTCATTTACACTGTTAAAATATATATTGAACTGTCAAAAAAGGCATGAAATTCCGTTGTGTAAAAGTCGGATGTATAAAAGCCAGCGTTATAAAAGTCAATTGTTTCAGTCAATTGTTTCACTTGTATAAATTCCGTTGTAGGTAATTCCAGAATATAGAATTTTTAATAGGATGTGGAAGATGCGTCCGTGGTGTGGAATTCGTATCACCCTTGAATTCGTATTATTTTATTTTATTTAGTATTCGTTTTAATTTACAAAAAAAAATAAAAAAACTCAACCAATTAGATTTTAGATTATCTCGAAATTTGATTTTTTTGTTAGGTCGCAACATATGGTTTAAATATATTTATGATTAATACAGCTTGGATGAAAGTTTTAATACATATTTCTCTGTGTACACTTACGACCAACTTTTTCACCGAGAGCTAAATCATGCTTAACCCGAGAGTTGATTAACTAACTCAAAGAGCTAATTTTTCGTATTATATTCATAAAACTTAACTGCGAGCTAAAGTGCACACCGAGAGATATGTCGATTTGCTCTGGAGTTAAGCATAGCTTTCAAAATGATGACTAATGACGTTTTATGAATGAACTTAGTAGACCTAGAGACGTTATCATTCATCAATAATAACCCACTAGACCAGGATCCAGTTGGATCGGATTTAAATACTATCTCATACCAGACGTGTCAGCCGACGAAGTCAAAAAAACATCGGCGGCCATCTAGAACCTTAAATTAGATGGCCGGTGGCCAGCGGCTGACCGGCTGAAGCCGATTTATTTACTTCCGGCGGCGGATAGCTGATTAACTTACTTCCGGCGGCGGCTAACCGGCGGCTAATGTGAAAAAACTTATTTAAAATGTATTTTCTGATAAACATATTAATCATCACCAAATCCATCGATAATTAAAACAGGGTTACTCATATGATGCCTTTAAAAAAAGTATTGTGCCCATAAAATAAAAGAAAATCTGGGATTTCCCAGAACGTACGCAATACATAATTATGTTTGACGGGTTTGTAGTCATGTAAAAAAGACGTAGAGCCATAAAGTAAAAATGTCATTTCAAAACCATGGTGATAACGGCGATTTAAGAGGGGGAGGGGTCGTAAGATCCAATAAAAATTCCGATTATCTATTCCTTTTCAGTTTAATGTTACATATTTTCTATATATTCTTTGGTAACATTCTAATTGCGAACATTTTGTTGGCTCCTCTAAGTATAGGTATTTTTTCCTGGAGTTGTCTTGGATTTCAGTAGAATATTCTTGAGATTTCACCTGGATGTCAGTGGAATTTCCCTCTGATTTTATCGGGATTTCACCGACAATTACTGCCCAATTTTTATTTATATTTTAAAGGATTTTACAAATTTTCTCGGAAGAAAATCCAAGGGAAATTTCCAGAAATATTCCGAGAATATTCCGGGGATATTCCGAAAATATCCCGGGGATATTCTCAAAATATCCCAGGTATATCCCAAGAATATATCACAGTCACATTTCTTAAAAAAAAAAATTCTGGGAAAAAGAAAATCAAAAAAAAAATTGGAAATCGGTAATATTCATGGAAATTCAGGTAAATCCGAGAAAATCTTGAAAAATTATTGAAAATCCAGCAAAATATCAAGAAATTAAAAAAAATCTCCGGATATAATTAAAAATAGTGCTTAGACTGTATTTTTTTTTTTTTTTTTTAAGATTCCACGGGAGAAAATCCTAGGGAAATTCCAGGAAAAATTCCGTTAATACCTGGGGCAAATTCATGGAAAATATCGGTTAAATCTGTGAAAATATCGGGAAAAACTGTTACAATCCCGGTGAAAACCTGGAAAAATCCCGTGAAAAACTGGTGGAAAAACGGGAAAATCCCGAGGAAATCAGGTAAAATCCTGGGGAAAGCCCGGGTAAATCCATCGGAAAAACCGGAAAAATCACTTTGAAATCAAAAACAGAGTTTGAAAATGTTATGTTTATTGATAACTTATAACATTAGTTTATAAATTTGCTTTTCATCTGTAGAGCTGGTTTCTCGTAGACTTCTACATATTTTGGGCGTACTTTCTATTTTTTTCTTTTTATAATAATTATTTTCTGGATATCCTAAAAAACATTATTCCCCTATTTTCTCACTCTATCTCTCTCTATCTTTGTGTCTCTTTTTCTCTCTTTCTCGTGCTGACCTCAATTTGAGAAAAAAATATATCTATACCCTTTTAAGGACTATTAGGACTCTCAAATACAATCTGTATAATTATCATTCCGTAAAAAAATATAAAATTACATTTTAAAAGATTTACAATGTTTGCATATACCTGAAAATAAAATTGATGGATGTATAAAAATATCTGCAAAAGTGCAAATATCGAGTTTTTGAAGATATCTCGAAAATGATACTCAAAAAAAAAAATTGGGAAGAGAGTTTGTGTTAGAGAGATATTGTCAGAGATTTAGTGAGATAGATAGATGTTAGGGTACAATTATAATCCGTATGCTCAACCAATTGCTTCAATGTGGGATTATGGATAATTTGTTATTGATATCACAAAAAGTATTGAACCACAATTTTTTTTTAAATATGTTTAAATTATAGAAGTGTATAACCCAAAGATAGCCATGGATTCAAGAAGAGGCAGATTTTTTGAATATAACAGTAGTTAAATTTCAACTGTTTAAGATATATCTGGGCATAAATGATAGCATAAATGATGGCTTCCAAATTCCATACAAATAGGTCTAAATAAAATAAAAACAAATGTTTATCAAACATAATAATTGGATAATTATTATTATTTCAGTTTATGAAGTGAAATATCGTGAGTTTATTATAGGGCAAATGCACTAACTACGTTTGTATGAAAGCAGAGAAAAACTTAAGTTAATTTTGAAATGTCTCTAAGAAAACAAGTTTAAAGTTATATCTAAAAAAATAAAAATAAAATGTTAAAAAAATGTATAGGTGACAAAAAAACTGTTTTAATATTTTAAAATATTTTTATTTAAGGTGTAATCCTTTTGCTTTTTATAAGTAAAACTCACGATGTTTGCGCATTACAATTACTTGCTTTATTTATACAATGATTTGCGTGCTTACACTTGTGCTGTTTTTTCTATTCTCAATTATATAAGTCATGTCCACTTCTCATACGTCATTGAGTTCACTTCCTTGCGAAAGTGAGTGCGTCCTTAGTTTAGTGTTGCATGATGTAGTCGGTAGGGCAGGGTTTAGGTCTTACAACTCGGCCGTCCTGACCATAAAATCGTCCTCGATTTTCAGCATGCTTCGATTTCTAAATGTACTGTTTGTCCTGGTGTATATTGGAATCTAGTTTCGTCTTCGTCTTCGTCTTCTTCTTCTTCTTCTTCTTCTAGATTTTCGTTTACTTCAATCCCGGTTCCTTCAACGTCGTCCATAGATCTGAAATGAGAATAAGTTTATCCAAGTAAAAATACACGAAACACCTACCAAAGCATTTAAAAACGTAAAGAAAACATGCAAATGTAACTTTTCTATAGAACAACAAAGCGTAACCAAAAAAAAAACTCTAAAAATATTCGGCTTATGCACTGGAAATAATTTCAAACTTGACTTGAGCGCGATCATTTCAGAAAACTAATTACATAACAGAACTTGGATTGCACACACACACACACACAGAGACACATAGAAAAAAACCTCGCTGTGTAGTAGTAGAGCTATACTTCACCTCATCAACGGTATACACATACATACATACACACGAATTTTATTCATTTTAGTTCGCACACACATTCAAACGCATAGATATATACAGTATATAAACATTAATATGCATGTGTATGCGTAACCACCGAAAAATACATATTATTAAAATGCGCGAGAGTCGTGTGTATATAATGTATATATATACACAATTTATTGTAAGCAGTGGTTGCGTTCTCGTGTTTAGTATGCACATGCATTATGGGAACAACACAAAATAATTGCGTATTGTAAAATAATCGTAGACAAATTTGGTTAGCTATATGAAATGTACATACATATATATATATATATATATATATATATATAAATAAATATATACTCGTTATATTATATACATATTAAAATTGTAATTTCGGTGGTCATTATAATATACAGTACATACATATACAAATAATACAATATACATATGTAGTAAGTGCATTGTACATAGACAAAAACATAGATTATATACACTTATTTATGAGAGCAGGCTTACAATGCGCGCAAGCGGTTCCTCTCTGTCGAATATATTACTTATACAAAAAGAAATGCGTATGCACACCGTTGCAGTTGAGTGCACGCAATGCACGCAATGCAGGCAATGCACGTGCCCGCACCAACACAAACGATCGCACACACACACACTCAAATGCAGTGTTTTACGCACGATCATTGTTCACATTCCCGAAAAAACAAACACGATAGAATGAAATGTGTATAAACGTAAAGTAATATAGTCTATTCTGTACTTTTGTACATTGTAAAATGTATACAGTAAAGTATATCCGAAATACGGTTATAATATAGCGATGCGCTTGCAATTGGGTTATTTTCATACGATAAAGCGCAGGTTATTTATTTGAGAGGTATAATAGTTTATCTGGTAAAACCGAATCTATTAAATTCAACTTGAATCTTATAAATTCAAGAAATATATTTTTATGTGTATTAAATGCTAAGAAATACATTGTTTTAAAAGAAATTAAAATGGCTCTTATTTTATAAAATATACTCTTGAAAATTAAAAATCCTCCTCTTAAGAAAAATATTATCTTCCTAAAAATCAAATACGTTTTCTAATATTTAAGGAATATACTTTAATTTAATGTAGGCAAAACAGATTTTTTTAAGGCATGACATTTTACGCCAGTCCTAATTATTAGCACTACAAGCTTTTTAAGGTGTATATTATGTTATATATTTTTTTTAAGCACATTTGTTTTTATATTATGAAGAACACATTCATTTAAAGTTTGAGGACGTTTTGAATTATTAGGCAAAACAAAATATTAGAGGATTATTTCCAATTATTTTGCGTACTTTTTAAATATATAAGCACAATCCAAATTGTTCCTAGAGCGTGCTATTTTTTTATAGAGCACATTTTTATTGTAGAGTACGATTTTTTATAAATTTTCCGAACAATTTATTTTTAGAGGGCGCATAATTTAGAATCTTTTATAAACTTACTAAACATATTTTAAAACGCTTTACAGCATTTTAATTTAAATAAATAAATGTCCTAAATTCCCTTTCATTTCCATTTGTCAGAAACTTATCTTAAACCCTATTTGGTCTCAAAAATTCCATTCGCACGCAAAAAACTGCGCTTGTTAAATATGGATGACATAATTCGATTTCAAGAAGGCGCACACACACACATATATATATATATCGCATGTGCATTAAAAAACACACCAAAAAACATTCTGTGCAATTATACATTGTATTTATGACATTGCATCACATTTTGTCAAGCGGCGGCATAGACTCGCAGCACACACACAGGCATACACAGCGTGTCCAAATTTACATAATGTACGAATTTAAGTATATAAGTTGTATACTATATATTTATATATATAATATTTAAGTATATATTGTCGAGATTGTGTTTGCAGCCATATATATATATATAAATATACGTATATATATATAGAGATATTAAGTACGATGATGTTATTGTGTACTCGAATTGTGCACACACACGCGTAGCAGACACACACACATATGCAGAATTTTGTACAATTTATTTTTTATATTCATAGTATGTATAATGTTTTGAGTATACTATATACAATACAAGCGCGCAATAACGGCAACACAGCTCTCTGATGGCGCAAGCGCGCGTGCAGGATGCGCGCGACAAATAATAATTGTTAATTAGCTACGCTATTGTGCATAGCGTGAAGTATAAACAGTAACTATAGCGTGGCCGATTTGTTAGAAATATGCGTGCGACGAAGTACGAAGATGCGAGCTTTTTATCCAATAACGAGATTAAAACACCGTAAGGCGTAAGAGATTTGCTCGCTTTAATTTAGTATACTTAGAAAAAAAAAAACAATATTTTAGATGAGTTTTTTTTAATTAAATTTTAATATAAATTGCGAAATTTACGGATTCTGTTGGTTTTTAGTTACAATGTTGCGTTTGTCACGAAACGGGATGGAATATAAGTTTAGGCAATCACTAATATGAAAATATTTTTGGCCATGAAATTTAAAATCCGAAATTCTAACTATAAAATCTCAAAAAACTAAATCTCTAAAGAGATTTCTTCTTCTTCTTCTTCAAAATGCCTAAAAAACCCTTTGAAATACATAAAACGTTTTATCATTATGGAGTAATTGACCTAAAACTTTTTTTTTTGTTTATGGATTCTCTAAAAAAGTTTTATTCAATAATTGGCTTTTCAGGATTTTGTTATTTTGGAGTATTTTTTTAGAAAATATACTACCATCATAATCATTGCGAAAAAATCTATTTTTTTATTTAAATCAGGATACCATGCCATAAGGGCGCTTTTCAGGATGTAAATCCGGCTCGGATTGAGGCTATTTTAATAATTTCCAATCAGCGATGTTGAATAAATCAATAAAATCGTGTTGATTTTAAAGAGCAGCAAAAAAGCTTGCGTCTTCTGGTAACAATAACACCGTAAATTACTTTAGTGGGATGGTTCAGGGTGTAAGTCCGGCTCGAAGGACCAACTGGCTGGCTTTGCAGCTATTACATTTATTTTCAATCAGCGATGTGAAATAAATAAACAAAATTTTGTGGATTTTAAAGAGGAGCAAAAAAGCTTGCGTCGTCAGTTAAAAATTACACTGTTATTACTTTAGTGAGATGGTTCAGGCGTTCAGGGTGTAAGTCCGGCTCGAAGGAGCAAATGGCTGGCTTTGCAGCTATTACAGAAATCTCCAAAAAGTGATGGAAAATAAATCAACTAGCTTTTGTGGATTTTAAAGAGGAGCTAAAAATCTTGCGCCTTCAGTAAAAATTACACTTTATATTACTTTAATGGGATGGTTCAGGCGTTTAGGGTGTAAATCCGGCTCGAAGGACTAAATGGCTGTCTTTACAGCTATTACAATAGTTTTCAATCAGCGATGTGCAATAAATAAACAAAATTTTGTGGATTTTAAAGAGGAGCAAAAAATCTTGCGTCTTCAGTTAAATTACACTGTATATTACTTTAGTGGGATGGTTCAGGCGTTTTGGGTGTAAATCCGGCTCGAAGGACCAAATGGCTGGCTTTACAGCTATTACAATAGTTTCCAAACAGCGATGGAAAATAAATCAACTAGCTTTTGTGGATTTTAAAGAGGAGCAAAAAATCTTGCGTCTTCAGATAAAAATTACACTGTATATTACTTTAGTGGGATGGTTCAGGCGTTCAGGGTGTAAATCCGGCTCGAAGTACCAAATGGCAGGCTTTGCAGCTATTACAAAAATTTCCAAACAGCGAAGGAAAATAAATCAAGAAGATTTAGTGGATATAATAACAACAAAATTCATATTAATTTAAAATCAATGGATTTGCTGACAAAAACCAAGTAGCAAACTTAGTGCCAAAAATATACTGATATTACAAAAAAGAGATACGAAATGTTTTTTTCCCCAGCAAAAATTGGTTTATGCTCAAAATCACTGCATTTATTTTAGGTAATTGTGTTTGAAGGACGAAAACTCCAAAGACGAAAGCTCAACCTTTGAAATTTCTTCCTAAAATATTTGTTTTTTTTTTATGTGGGCAATAAAGTAAAGATTTGCGTAGATATTCAAGTGCATTCATATTATTATTATTTTTGTGTCATTAAAATACATCTTATGTAATAGTAATAGTTATCCTTGAATAGTGTATCAGAAATAAACAAAAAATCTCAAAAAAAAACGTATGTCCATTCGAATGCATTATTCACTGCATCGCATAAAATGCATTTAAATTGACTTCCTTTCTTTTCGCTCTGCAATCTAGTTTCCGTAACCCACAAGCAAAAAACTACTTATCACCAAATTTATATATAAAACACAAAAAACAAACAAAACTAATGAAATCCGACGTAAAAAAAAAAACTCACTGATATACAATATCTCGATGGGTGCAAAAATAAATGCGCAGTTTATTTATAACCGCACACATTTTAACTTGTGTGCACGCAGCCGAAATATATAATGCATACAAATAAAAATGCTTGTAAAATGTATATATTTTGTGGTATATATATATATGTGCAGTCGTTGTATTGTACATGATAGATATAATAAGCTGGATTTGACATTGAAAAGTTGCATGCACATGCGCGCAAAAAATAAAACACTTCTCATACTTTATTTTTACATTTTCATTAAATGAGCGTGTGCGGGCACTGCGAGTGTGCATTATATACATATACTATATACGCTAATAGATATATATATATACACATTACCACACATCCATTCATATATATATGCACATTGCACATAGTTAAAATGCAAATGATGACTCTATATACTTCTGGTTTAGATGGCGTTCATTTTTTTGTTTGCATTTGGTTAATATATTTTTCGGGCGTGTTCTTATTTGAATGCAATTTTAAACCTAAGCAGTAAATGTACGCAACGACACGCGAAGTATGAATTACGTTTTTCTTTTCACCCGTATATTTGTTTCTATTATAAACTAAAAAAAGGAAGGATTTGTAATTAAATCAGTTTTATCAAAAGCCTCTTTAGGACGGGGGTGAGTAGACGTTTTTGATCATTTTATAAATATATGTTGATTATCGGAAATGTTGCTATAAATGTATGGAATTCATAGTTTATGAGTCGGCTGATGATTTTTATGTGCGTTCTACAGTTTTAATAATTATTTAGTACATATTAATAGTATTAATAGTATTCATGTACTATGATATTAAATAATTAATTTATTATTATTTTATAGAAATGTCTCTTAAATTAATAAGTAAAATATATAAAATGCAGTACATAAAATACACCCTGTATTTGTTGAAAAAATTGAGAGAAATAAAAAATAATATATGACCTAACTATAAAAGGAAATAGTATATAGTTTATACATATTTTAAATATTTAAAAATTTGATTGGAATCTATCACAAAACTTTGAGACAGATAAACATACAAAAATCTATGCTTTTTCGATATTAAATATCGTTGAACTTAGAAAAAAGTTTTTTTTAATTATCAGCTAAAAATTGATTTGTACAAAAACTTTTGTAATCCGTAATCACAATAAAAATAATGATTTTATCTTAAATTCTAGTTTTTAGTAAATTTTTTGGTTGCAAAAAAAAACATACAAATTTATTGGAAATTGAGTTGAAAATTTATGTGAATATATTAGTCGTCTAAAAAAGGCAGTTTATAAAGCTTTGAAACACCAATTAATATTTAATTATCAAATTTAATTTACCAAATTAGATTATCCCCAGTTGGGGTGTGATTGGAAACAAGTGTACTGAACAAATGAAATAATATAAACTTTATATTATTATTAAAAGCGATTTCGACTTTTTTTGCTATCGTCCTCGTCTAGGTGTGTTCGGAATTTTCAAATTTGACTGTACGATATTAAATATCGGAGGTCTCTGATGATTTAACAAAAGTTAATGCGTAAATCTTCGTTTGGTATAAAATGTGCATTCTTCTCTCTAAAATCTGGCTGTTTTGTGAAAAATAAGAATGCATTTAAGAAAAATATTAATTAGAAATTGCGACGTTAAAAAATCGCAACGTCAAAAATCGGTACGTCCACGTAAAATGTCTATAGTACATTGTTCCAAAGGTTCTAAGAGAATTCTCCTAAAAACGTTTCGCCGCAATCGACAATTCCCTGAAAAAGGTAATTTCCCCCAAAAATACAACTTAAAAAATAATAATAAAAAGATTTTGGGCAACTTTCATTTGAGGAAAAATGTAGTTTTTTGTGAATTTGACGTTTTTAGAAACATGTCGTTTTCTAAAGAATACTTTTTTGCTTTTACATTTTTGGCTAAAAAATGATTTTTAAAATGTATTTAAAATCATTAAAATAAAAATTAAAATCACCAAAAATTGAAAAAGATTTTATTAAAAGAAATGTTTTCATAAAAAATTCAAATGACGTTTCTAAAATTATATTAAAATGATAAATTGCAAAGTATCCAAAATAAGGTCTTATTTTACAATATATTCTTTCAGATAAAAATAGGGACATTTCCCCAAAAAAAAACATAATATAAAAAACAACAACAAGTTTTTGGTATTTTTTGGGGAAAATCTCTTTTTCTGGGAAATTGACGTTTTTTAGTTCTTAAGGACATTTTAAAGGACAGATATATAATATATAATAATAGAAAAACATTTTTGCTTTATATTTTGGCTTAAAAAAACGATTATTAAAATGCATTTAAAATCATTAATATTAAAATAAAAATCACACAAAATTAAAAATCTTTTTAATAAAAGATTTGTTTTAAAATTCAATTTCAAATGATGTTTTTAAAATGTATATTAAAATGATAAATTGGATTGTAAACATGGTCTTATTATATTGCAATATATTCTTTCAGGAAAAATTGGGACATTTCCCCAAAAAACAACATAATATAAAAAAATAACAACAAAAAGTTTTTGGTATTTTTTTGGGGAAAAACTCTTTTTCTGAGAAATTGACGTTTTTAGTCCTTAAGGACATTTTTAACGACAGATATATAATATATAATAATAGAAAAAGTTTTTTTGTTTTATATTCTTGGCTAAAAAACGATTATTAAAATATATTTAAAATCATTAAAATTAAAACAAAAACCGCCAAAAATTGAAAATCATTTAAATGAAATTTTTGAAGTTTAAATTTCAAATGAAGGCTTTTTGAAATTATATCGAAATATAAAAAATTTAAAGTAATCCAAAAAAAGTGTTATTTTACAGTATATTCTTTCAGAATAAATAGGGACATTTCCCCAAAAAAAATATAAAAAACAACAACAAACATTTTTCGGTAAATTTTCTTTTTGGGGAAAATGACGTTTTTGGGAAATTTTGAGTCCTTAAGGACACCTTTAGGAACATTGTCGTTTTCGAAAAAAATATAAAAGTTTTTTGCTTTATATTTTTGGCTAAAAATGTTTTTTTAAATTTAAAAACATTTAAGATTTTTTTTTTAATTCAATTTCAAATGACGTATTTTGAAAATATATTAAAATAAAAAATTGAAAGTAATCAAAAAATGGTCTTATTTTAATTTTATTCTTTCAGACAAAAATTAAGGACATTCTTGTATACGTACTGGATAAAAACTTTCCTTTTCAAAGAAACGATGTACGCAGAACATATATACGTATATTATTTATATATGCACTGCAATTTTCCTTGAATGAACACAGTTGCGATGCGCCATAATATTTTGATGGCTGCTCGAGAAAAAACCGGTCTCGCCTGTGCGCGCGCATTCAATATAATATATAATAGAGTATATTATACATATATTTATATATAAATGTCCTTGCGTGCATATTTGAGACTCCTTTCACTTTCCTCTGCACGCCGTTAACGATGTCGTCGTCGCGTTTCCCAAACGGATCGATAAATGACATTCCTCTGCGCGGGATCGTCGTATAGTCGAATATATACAAGTATTTGGTATATATATACGAGGACTGTATATATATATATATATATGCATATATACGCGAATACACAAGTTTGTTGTTTTCAATGCGAAGACTCCTGTCTTCTAAGGGTTTTCTCGCATACACACATATATACGAAAACAGAGATATGTATACTATACAGAGATATATAACATATATAACTATATATATTTAGATAGATAACATTACAGTGTCATATATGTATATACAGGATATATAGATATTTAGTATAAGTATATATTGTTTTTCGTTTGTGATACAAGAAAAGGTTGGGCTGGGCTTTATGCAGCCGGCGCGGCACGGCGATTGCGATGGAAACTGCAGAGCTTTTTGTGGAGCACAGCACACAAACACACAATCACTCACGCACACACACACACATACTCACACATACACACTTCCATTGTATGCGCAAGTAAATAGAGTATGTCATGCGTCTTCTTCTTCTTCGTCGTCGTGTGTATTTACCCAACAGAACATGCTCGCACTGAAAATGCGTTACATAAATATTGTATAATGTTGTGTATAGATCTGTATATATGTATATATATATGTGGTGTATATATTTATATGTATTTCTTTTATTTCTTGTATTGGGATGCCGTTTTTGTATTGATCGTATGAAAACTATGCGCGAAAACACAAACACCTTTTCTTGCCTATGTTTGCGTGCTTATATATATATATATATACGAAAATATATACTACATTATTTTCAAATTAGTAGAACCAATATTTAATGCCGCCTACCGACCGGCATTGCATGCGTAAAATAATAAAATATATATATTTTTTTTTGGTTGTTGTTGTTGTTGTTGTTTCTTTATTCCCAATTCCAATTCAAATGGAATGGAACTATTATGCACGTGGAGGTCGCTTACGCACGTTCAAAATTGGCCGCTTCAAGGTCGATTGCGTTTCGTGCAAGGCAACCATATTTGTGGCCATATACATACACTGAATATTATACCCACACATACAAACGAATTTAAATATTAAGTGTATACGTACACACACACACACAGAGATATACTTTTAGGCATAGTCATAGAAAATGTGTACAACTATACGTCCAAATAGAAACATATATACCCAAATACATCTATGTATACATTAGCATACATTTTTTATGATATTATACATAAATTCTGTATATATACATATATTTATATATATATATATATATGTGTGTTTTAATGGAACTTGAAACCGAGTGCGCTCGCGCGTCAGTTTATGTGTATTTGACGTGCGTTAGTGTGCGTTTTTGTCCGCCACACGCAATACGCATACACACTGACCGAGAATTAAATATTTTATTTATATGCTAATGTCGAATAATTACGAGAAATTATGTGCGTATACATAGAAATCGTGCCCGAATTTTGTGTGTGTGTGTGTGTGTGTCCTCGTGATATATGCGCTAAAGCTGACGCCAAACGCAGCTCGCAACTACACCACCTCCTCCCTCCCCCTCCCCTTGGAATGTACGTGGCTTTCAAATTAAACGCACCAGCAGCAGTTTATATTCGTATATATGTATATCGATTGGTATTATAACTTTAATTTCGACGTTACGCCGCATTTGGGGGGTGAGTATTACAGTCAGGGCGTATAAGTGCCCCCCCCCCCCCTGCGGTAATGTCGTCATTGTGAAACACTCGTAACGCATAGAATGAAGTTGGTTAGGCAATTATAATTCAAATGTCATTCAAAAGTCGTTTGTAGTATGTTTTATGCCAATTACATAATTGCGGTGCGCGCACGCGCTTATCGCGAAAAGCGTGCGCGCACGCAAGATAACATTGTCCTGATATGAGAGTTTAGCCAGGAAGCTTTGTGGAAATACTCATGCGCACGCATGTAGTCGCTCCCATACGCATATACTATATCAGAATCACACACACACACTCAAACGCAAACACTTATTTTTAATCAAAGCCAAAAGCGTAGAAATCCTTGAGGCAATTTAATTTTCCTTGAAATTACAATTAAAACGCTTTGCACACCTCCCGCGCAAGCTCATCGTGCGGATGCCTGTTCCATCATCGACGCAACGTCACCCGCAACAACCGAAAGCACCACCCACACGCGCCCACCCACCCGCACCAACCCCCGCACCGCCGTCTAACCGCGCATAGGGAGAAAACCATACGAGTTATATAATCCTAATTCCCACCCACATAACAGCGATAGTGAAAGTTCTGCCGCAGCATATAAATGTGCGTTCTATAGCACACACACACACATATACACTTCAAAATAATGTACGATAAATACATATATGCATATATACGTATATATTCGACTTATAGTATATGTATATAAAAACAGAACCCGCACGTAACACCCCTGCACGCATGCCTAAAGCTGCTGCTGCGTATCGCTCGCAAACACACACACACACACACATACACACGAAAAACAGAAAACTTGAAAATGCGCCCGGTTTTGGGTGCGTTTGTTCGCACGCAATCCATACACACACACACACGCAGAGGCGTGCTTTTTATAACCTCATAAATGAGGCAAAAGCACGAACTAAAGTATTATTCCAAGTGCGTGTGTGTGTGTGTGTATTCGTATTATAAGAGCATAAAATACTTATTTTACTGCACATACACATGCGAACCCGAAATGCGCTCGATTTCTACGAAACGCTGCTAGAGAGTGTGTATATGCGTATGCTCGGTTGTGTGTGTGTGCGTAACGGCTTAATCCTTTATTATAAAATCCCTATTTAGGTCAAACGGACACTAATAACACACTCGTTCGCTTATATAGAGAGTTATATATAAATATATACTATACACACGATAATCGTACTCATATATACAGTGATCGTGCGAGTGGTATTGTTGCATAAGTAAATGCCGCATAAATATAAAATGACACCCCCAAAAAGTACAGTTTCGTTTCTAATTGCGCACATAATTAGGAGAGCCACCCACCCGAAAACTTCGAAGGTTTGCGTTTAGCTGTAATATATACTATATATAATTAATATATGTATATTTGTGTACAGATTATCAACACTTTAAATCTAAACAGTGTATACCTGAAATCCTTTGGAGAGCAATAAAACAGATCATGATTTAGAATTACGCGTAAACACACACCCAGAAAGCTTGCATACGAAATTTGGTATGGATAAAAAATGTATTTATACAGGATAAGGTGTATTTAAACATATACATAATATAATCGAATTTTATACGGGAAATAATGTCCTTTTTTAAATATACCTTGAAAAAAAATGTATATTTATAAAATACCAAAGTCCTTGATTCTATGTTCCTTGATTTAGCCATTTTAGCTTTATAAAAATTCTATATGTATAAAAACTGACTCACTGAGATTTAAATTTCATAGAATTCAGAAACAGATTGCAGGAGTGAATTTGCCTCGTATATTTTATCCTATACGAGGCAAGTTCACTTCTGTAATCTGTCCCTGAATTCTACAAAAAGTAAACCTCAGTGAGTGAGTTTTTTTATACATTGTTCCTACGTGACGTCACGTTAACGCAAATTGTCGACATATATAAAAAATACTCACTCACTGAGACTCAAATTTTGTCGAATTTAGAAAATTGGGATTATTTGTTTTGAGAATATCAAGAATATTAAGACTACATAAGAATACATTTAGAATATCAAAAAAAAAAACAGAATTTCTGACACATCTCACACGTGATCTGTCAAAAAATCCCTGAAAAGAGCCTCTCAATCTAAAGTACTTTAAAAAAAATATCAAGCATCCAAAAGCAACACATTTTTATTATTAAATAAATATGAAATAAAATATAACATTTCTATTATTAAATAAATATGAAATAAAATAAAAAAAATGTGCTCCAAAAAAATAAAATAATGTGCACCTCAAAATAACTGTGCACACAAAGAAAAAAAATGCTTAAAAACACAAATGACCGTTATCTATGTTAGAAAGTAGAATCTGTCCCAATAAAAGGGTTGTTATTTTATTTTGTAGATATTTTTTGTATATAACGTTCAATTTATCTATTTTTTATCGACACATTTGACAGTTTCCAAACAAACATCTGTCAAAATAGTCGATAAACGTATCGGTTATTGTTGACAGAATACCACTGCAGAACCCAAGTTCCGCTGAGCCAAACCTGCAATATGTACTATGAATGCATTGATTCTAGTTTACATATTTTATATTTTGTAAAAATGGTTCTAGCGAATCATAAGAATCATCTGATGTGGTTGCCATTTTTTGAGTATATTACAAACATGAAATATGGTGCGTGACGTGGTTATAAAAATACTACTCAGGCTACTCTGAATGTACTTTTAAAAGGGTTTGGACATTGAAGTACTTTTTCTTCTCTAAATGCGCTCTAAAAAACCCATGCAAAATTTTGTACTTACTTAGTGTAACGTGTAAGTTTTTAGTGTTTCTACTCAAACGTCTATATATAGAGGCGTTTAAGCAGAGTGAAAGGAGACGTTGTTGAGTACTCACGGCGGACGGTCGCTTGATCATTCCGCTGAAGAGCCACCGAAACGAGAGGCCAAGTGGTTGGTTCTCTGGTGGTTCCAGAGCCTTGTGGATGCTTGAGACGTCCGGGTCTTGGTCCGGCGTGAGATCAGCTCTTGTTTTAGTGTTCAGTGTCTTAATGTAAAGTTTTGTGTGTTTTGTTTTGGGAACAATCCCTGAAGATGCCTCTTGCCGATCCGCTGCTGCCCTAGCCAGGCAAGGGAAATGTGGGAGGAGTGCCGGCCTTAAAAAAGCCGGCTGGCGTGTAATTTTTTTTGGTGAAGCTCCTCCTGTCGAGGTTGTTCCCGTTACATTAGTTACTTTAATCTACTCTTAAAGAACATTGGCTTTTGAAATAAAAGTGCAAAGCAACCGTTAGGGTACTCGAGGTACTCATTTATCGACCAAATTATTAATGTAAACTTAAAGGAACTCCAGATACTTTTAGATGAATTCTAAATTAGTTTCTCCTGTATTTTCGCTACCTTGGTATACTAGAAAAGTCTAAAGGAAAAGACAAATTTGTGATCAAATATAAATTCAGGCCTTAGAATAAAGCCTGCAATTTAGATAACCTATTACTTTTAGATCATTGTATTTGCATCGGATAGGCATTACTTTTGTGCATCTTGCAAGTGAGGCCTGACAACTACAGTCAGCCTAAAATTTCGATAAGTCTTTTAGTTCTTATAGTTTTCTTATAGTTTCGCATTGTTATTCAGACCTTTATAACAATGCGAATGCAAGAAACTATAGAACTAACTTGTTCTCATAATTTCAGGTCTGAATTTTCAGTTAGTTCCTTAGTTTCTTCCATTTTCATCGTTATTGTCTCACTTCTGTGTCATAGCAAGGTCAGACATCAAGTACAGCCTATGTCAGGCCAGACTTTTTGACAATCTTATAGTTTCTTGCATTCGCATTGTTATAGGCCAGAATAGGGCCAGAAATATTGATAAGCGATCATTTTTTTAAGCTCCTTTGCAAAATTAGACTCTTACATCCTAATTTAGCGCCGATTAAAAAGCTTTCGTGCTGAAGCCAAATTTAAGCTATTTAATCTTTTTTTTAGGGTTCATATCCTTAACTTTGATCATTTAATTAAGGGAGTTTTTTGTGAAATGATTTTCTTAAATGCTTGTTTTTTCAGTGCATTTAAATGCATCTTTATAAATTTCATAGTTTTACTAAAATCTGCATCTAAATCAATTTTAGGAAATAAATATTTATTTCATGATTTTTGAGTCAAATCGCTTTGTCGTGGCAAGTCAGGACTGACAAGTACTGTCTAGGTCAGGCCACTGGATAAATTAAATCCTTGATAAAAAAACATCGCGATGAGTAACCCTTTTTATAAAATAAATTAGTTTGAATTTATTAGAAAATGTTTTTTTTGAATATCACAATATTTTATCCTTAATTTTTGTGAAATATTTCGAGGATTTTTAGTTTTAGACATTTTCTATACTGATTCCCGTAGTCTGTTTTTACCGGGACAGTATAAAGTCTCGAAATAACAATTTTGAAAATAGAGAAACCTGAGTTAAATAAAAACTTTGTCGTTACATAATCATGCTTTACGGTATTAAGAATTTCGAAATTAAGGGGATTATCAAAAGAAGTGTAATGTGGAATACTCGTATTCTTAATAAAATTGAAACAATTTGTTAGCAGCAAGAAAAGGGTTAGCCGTTTAAATCTTCCGCAAAAAAAAAAACTGAAAAACTATTAATAAAAACCAGTATTTTAAAGTGCACAAATTGATTAATTTTTTTTTTGCTAATTTATTTTAATACTATTTTGCGATAATGATCGTCTCTTGAATTGATGGCAAAACCTGCTAGTTTTTTGGCATTTTCCAAATTGCTTCTTCAATAGTTTTGGTATGTATGGCATACATATTGACTTTGAGCTCTGCGAGAAGCATTTAGCTTGTCGACGAACTCCTAGGTTTTTTAATAACCCCACAGAAATAGTGGAGGCGGTTGCTGTGCCCAGTCTAAATCTCATTTTTTCGATATAAAACGTCCTGGGAACAAGTTGCAGTGGAGCCAGTAGTTGTCCATTCTATTATTAGCCATTACAACTCGATGGTCGTGACGAAATTTCTCCCGAATTTCTAAGGGTCCTAAGGGCTGGCATAAATTCGTCAATATTTGTGTTTTACGGCGTTGTTTAACGAAAAATGAGCCTTATCGGCCTCATGATGATGACTTTTACCCGAAAATCAAAGCCGTATTATGAGCGTGTTCTGGTCCATGGCAAAAAATATTTTCTTTTGGGCTGACGATGTCGCTTCGAAAGCGTGCTGACCCAGCTTATCGGAAAACCGTTATCAAATTATAGTGTTGCCCGATGCAAAACGTTTAAATACGTTCAAATATACGTTCATGAAGCTTTTTTTTTTTTTTTAGATGAAGCTTTGATGCAATATATGTCCGGAAAAAATCTAGCTATACATATTTACACTATGCACTGTAATATGAATAAATATTAAATACATATTATATAATAATTTAAAAAATCCCAACAATTCAAATTGCATCGAAATCGTTTACGATTCAATAAAAATTCGAGTGCATATGCATTTGGCCGCACCCTAACGCTGCTAATTAAAAGTTCTTGCGGCGTAGTATGCGTTTTTCCTCTTGAAATCAACCCGTTTTTCCAAGGACTTGAATTTAAATAATACTATATATACCTACATAAATAGAAACACAAAAATTAGCTATATACATATTAGCACTCGAATATACAATTATTTGTTGATGCGTATTCCACAATTTAAATCCTTTGTTGCTGGTCTCAGTGTTAAAATATTTCAAAATTCAAATTCCTTTCATATACATATACGAAAAAACACAAGCTTTCCTGCGCCGCAGCTCTGCTCGCGAATGCACAAACCCCCGCCCGCCATCCTCGACACCCCCCACCAAAAAAAATGAAAGTAAAAATCGCTCACATATGTGTGCGCGCGGGTATATTAATATAACACAAAAACATTCGTGAGCATATATATATATATATATATATAAATATATGTATTTTGGGATGCGTGCATATGGTGCTGGGGATGGGAGGGAAGAAGTGCGGCAGTACCCAAATATGAACGTGGGGCGCATTTGTATATGCGTATATACAAATATATTTGTTCGATCGTATACGTGCATATTTATACATTTATATATCATACATATGGCATATATATCGCATATATATCGCACATATATCGCACATATATACTATAAATATATTTATACATGAAATGCGCGGGCTGAAACAACGCTCGCAAGGGCAATATCATATCCACAAAAACAGCCCGGGCACACTCAAACAGTACTCAGTTGGGGGCAATGCGGCGCTGCTCCACACACACACACACACATAGAACCCAAACTTGAACTAGCAAGGGCACATACATATACATTCAAACTCTCTCACACACACACACATACCATAAAACGCACACGAATACACATTTACCTTATATTATTGTATGTACGTGCACAGTATATAATAGAATGTATATATACAATATATATATATATATAGTATATAAATATATATGTATAGCAAAAGCGCATTGGGTAGAAAACGAAACCGGTGAAAATGTCTAATGGAGAAACGTGACACCCTACCAAGTTCGCCCGCGCAGCACTACATTCTATACTCTGGCGCTACACACACTCACACACTCTCACACACTCACATACACACAACCCGAACGTATAGCAATGCTACACTCCCTTAGATACTGCACAAAAACACATATACACATATATAGTATAAACACACATACACACGCAGAGGCAAGAGTGCAAAATGAATACACATAAATAACCTCCATCAACCCGCATCCACATCGCGCACACGCGCCAACAAACCCCCACTGGCTGCTTTTGCGTGCGTGCGTATACTCGCCGTATGTATGTGTGCGTGTGTGGGTGACTCCATAATGCGGTTGCTGCTGCTGCTGCTGCTGCCGCTGCTGCTGCCATAACGTTGCGCCCCGCAAACGAACAGAACCCCAAACGAATGCCGTTTCAATGCTGCCAGTTCAAGAGCATGCCTGCGTTATGTATATATATATATATATAGCTATATACATATAAATTTAGCCGAGTAAATGTACCTATATACAAAACCTTATATACATAAAAGCTCATACAGTTTATGTGTGTGTGTGTGTTTCTCTCTATGTACTTCATGCGCTCAACCCCCCACGAATACATGTCGCAGGCAAGAGTGAGTGTGCGCAAGGGTATATGGTGGCTGGCGCGGTGGCAGCAACGGGCGTCAAATTGGGGTGGCGGCTTTTCCGTTCGATGCGCAGCACCGTTCTGGGCGAGGGATGAGTGCGCGCACGAACGTTGATAACGAACGAGGGCAACGCAACTGAAAGGGAAAGCCGGATAACGTATATATATATATATATATATATACGACCGACGGACGGCGCGGCACGGCGGCGCGACCCGGTAGGGTGAAACGCCCGCCCGTCCTTGCTCGGAAAAGCAAAAGTGCATAGTCAGGTTTTCGTGTTGAATTTCGTGGAATTACGCGACGCGCATAAATAAATCACACAAACAAAAATAATGTATAGGCACTGTATAATATATATATATGTGTATATATTTTTTATGGCGATGTATATATATATAGAGAATTATTATAATACCACACACAGTAAATATTTGTTGTATATAATATTTATAATGGTGTTTTGTATAATTGTATATATATACTTGTACATATAGTGATAATATAATCAAAGTCAACCTCACCTGTCTGCCTCTATGCTGAAGTGTCACTTAGGCAGACATGCGGCTCTGTCCCAATAGCTTACTTACATAATGGAATAATTCACACCAAATGTGACTTCAATTTCTTCTTCTGGCAAAGATTATTACACATATACTCGTACTAGCCATTAGTATACTTTGTTTCAAGTTATAGGCGCATTTTATATATTATTATTGGTATAGATAATAAATAATATATTAAAATCACCGATATAGTTGCAGAACTTTTTAATTGGTTTATTTGGTATACGTCAGGCCTCCCACACCTCCCTTTTTAAAAATATTCTTTTTTTAAACACAAATCCTCTTTTTTTGTCATTCGTCACATTTTTTGGTTGCTTGTTTTTTTTCAACTTATAAAAATATTTATTGGTATGTGTGCAATGCCAGAAAAAAGTTATTTGGCTTTCTTTAAAAATAGAAAGAAAATAAACTGTACAAAAATACTAAAATTTATTTGATTTGAATGTATATAATAATTTAAACCATGTATATAGAATCTGCTAATTAACAATATAAAATACATTTTTATAAAAAGTACGAAAAACATTCAAACAAAAACGGACTGTTGAAACCAGCAACAAAATGTATTCAAATAATAAAGGAATCTCAGGTAAAAAATACAATAAAATAAAATTACAATGTAAAATCTAAAGAAGATATTTGCTATGAATCTTGCTAGAATTTAATTTTGGACGATTCATTACAGGTTGTTCTTACTACTAAACAGCAAATACATATATTTACTCCTTTTTGCTTGCATTTTTTCTTTTGTTCTCCTTTTTGTTTGCATTTTTACTTTTGAAGCTTGAGAGGCCTGAATTTCGTATATTTAAAGAAACTCATCTCATTAAGAATTAAGAATTAAGAATAATTATTACGTTTTTTTCTGTAAATGACTTGAATGTACGTATGTTTGTAGGAATTATATTATATTTACGAGAAAAAACATTTGTCACAGTCATTTTTTGATGAACAGTTTAATAATCAATATAAATATAAAAAAATTTATTGTGACAAACATATTTATGTTTGCGTAATTTATAGATATAATTTTTTCCCCGTGATGTGTCCTTTAAGCCCTCTGTAACCTGTATTTAGAAAACTAAGCCTCAAGCCCACATTTTTTTATAGGAAGTAAAAAACTTTTTTCATTTTTTTAAAATAATTCAATAACATTTTTTTTATTTTGAATTTATTTATTTAAAAAAAACTATTAAAACCTCGTAAAAATTACAAAGTGGTGGTGAATAGTGAATTAATCCATTTTATTAAATAATAAAAAAAAAAAAAAATTATTAAAATAAAAAAAAAAAAAAATTATAATGAAAAACAAAAATTATTTTTAAAAAGTAATAAGTTTATATTTTTTTATTTTGAATTTATTTATTTTTTTTATAAAAAAAAAACTAAAAATCGCGTAAAAATTTCAATGCTGTGGTGAATAGTGAATTAATACATTTTATTAAATAATAAAGAAAACGAAATTAT
>JAAAKO020048842.1:0-11330 GCA_010015015.2 Bolitophila cinerea
TCCACATTATACAAATTAATATTGTCAAAGACAACATGTATAATTGTTAAACGAATAAATGTTATAAATGTTATAAAAAAAGCCATGTAACATAAAAACACGTAACATAAAAAACATAGGATTTGAAATATTGACAGTGTAAGTATACACAATGAGAGTTTTTACGCCAGTACACATTTTAACACTGTTGTTAAGAACTGTTTTTAGGTTACGTGCATTTTAGATTACATTATTAATTGACTAATTTTTGCTTTACATGCCTTTTAGGTTACTTGATTTTATGTTATGTTCTTTTTAGATAAGATGCTTTTGTTTTTTTTTGTTTTGATTTACATGCTTTTTAGGTTACGTGATTTATGTTACGTTCTTTTTAGATTATATGCTTTTGTTAATCTTGTTTTTTACATGGTTTTTAGTATACGTGTTTTTATGTTACACAGCTCACGAAAAAGCACGTAACAGAAAAACAAATCGTAACAACAGTGTACTGTTATACAGTCAAAGTACTGCGTTAAAAGTTATAGCAATGGTGTAGTGGCGTAAGTTATACACGCATTATAACTTACAATGTCAACATTTCAAATTACAGGATTTTTATGCTACGCGTTTTTATGTTACATGGTTTTTAGATTGCATGATTTTATGTTGCATGGTTTTAGATAAAATGCTAGTTTAATTTATTTTGCTTTACGTTATTTTTAGGTTACGTGTTTTTATTTTGATATTTTATGTTACGTCCTGCATAGATAGTGTAGCCGTTAGGCTAAGTTAATAAAACATGAGACCAAAAAACATAACATGTAACAAAAAATCACATAATCATGCATACAAAAAAATGCAATCCTAAAAAATGTAATCTGAAAACATGAAATCTAAAAAGCATGTCAAAGAAAAACCACGTAGCAAATGTCATGCCATATGTTGAAAAAGCCTGTAGGGAATTTTTAATGGGGTATTTATCAAAAAACCTTAAAACTAAATTTGAACACAATCCAACCAGCCATATATAGGGCGGCATGAAATAGACCCCAAAACATTTTCAGTACACTACAACTGCAAGCGCAGCACTCTTCTTTTTTTAACAAAAAAACAAAGAGAAGAAGAGAGAAAAGAGATTTTGGGAGATTTTTACAAGGTATAATTTGCCTGTCACCATATATAGTACAATAAAACCTAACGGAAATATTTGGGGAGGAAGTCATTTATTTTTAGTAAAGGTTCCTTAAACCCTAGGTATATTACAAATTGGTTTAACACACATTTAACACACTCAACTTATATACTGTAAATATTTCAAAACTTCAGATTTTTGTATGTTACGTGTTTTAATTTGACTTGCTTTTGGGTTGCATGCATTTAGATCGCATGCTTTTAGGTTGAATGCTTTTAGGTTGAATACATTTGGAGTGCAAGCAAACATCCGTCAATACCAAGATAGCTGGTGTATACAAATATTAAACAGTCGACTGTCAGCTTCAAGCTAAACATTTCTGCTAGAGTTCGTCTAGTTTCACTAGATTTTTTTTAAAGTTATATTAAGTTCTTTCGCCAAGAATCACTAATTGAAATCCAGGTTCGGCCAAAAAAAAAAGCAATACACATTGGCGGCGGCTAAAATGTCTTAATTCTTCCGGCTGCCTGACACGTATGACGTATGGTTGTTATTTTTACTGACGATTAATTTGTACCTTAAAAAAAATATTGTTAAAATCAACATGTTTCACAATTTTAAATATTTTCTATCAATATTTCTTGTCAGTGATCAAATCTTGGAAGTTTTGTAGGACTGCGCGTGGGTTATTTCTTTAACCGCTTCATTTTCTCGAGCTGAAACTTAGCACATCTGTGTCACTCGATTGGCTAAAATCCGATTGGCCGAATGATACGATGATACGATCGAATCATGATTCGGCGAATCGTTTCATTTGGCCAATCGTACTATTTGTCCAATCGTAATTTGGCCAATCGTATTATTCGGCCGAATGTCATTTGGCCAATCGTAGTTCATTTTAAGCACATATACTCATTTCAAAAAAAAATGTTTTTTTTTTCGATTTTTCAGTTCTCTTTTATAAAGATGATCATTAGGGAAATATGATGCAATATTTTATTTCTATGGGTTGAGTTTTTTGCTTGTTTTTTGCTTGGTTTCGGAACCCACAAAATAAAATCTGTAATCTGTAATGGTTTTGTTTTGGTTGTAGCAAATTTCAAAGTTTCGATTCGGTTCCTAATTTTTTGAGCAGTTACTGTTCTTTAGGAATCTAAGGATTATTGATCAAGAACCGAATTATTCTTTAAAAATAATAAATTATTTTTGTTTAATTTGAATTTTCATAAAATATAGAAAAAGATGAAAATAGACAAAGGGCCGTTTAATTCACGCGGCTCTAAAGTTAGAGCTGCCTTAGAGCGGGTATTTTTCCAATCACAGCAACAATTTGTTTTATTCACCCGACTCTAATGAGTTAGAGCTGTCAATTTAAACTTTGCTCTAGCTTAGAGCCAGCTCTAACTTAGGTAGTCGAAAACTACCACCTAAGTAGTTTAGAGCCGAGGTTTTTAGATTTGGAGCGTTTTAATTTTTAAAGTGGTCGATTTTATGCTTATATTTAGTGGATTGTGGGATGATTACAATTTTTTTACCAGTCTTTGCGCCTAATTAGTAGTAACGGAGAATCGAGAAGATAAAATCAGACTGTCAAGGGTCAAAATCTTGCCAAAACAGGAAACCAGATTTCAGTATTCCGCCTGCACCGTTAAGAAATGAAAATTGTAGTCACAAAAGACAAGATCTGCCTGTGGGCAACAGTCATCAACAGCAGTTTTGGCTTTGGTCAATATGGTGAAGACAACTCTGAAACCACAATATCCGTTAAACCGTAATTGGTTAAAAAAAATTGGGTATTGTTTTTCAACTAATACAACTAATACCAATAGTGAGCTAGCACATAACAGCTTTCCCTATATCAAGAAATTAGTTAATCAGCTGCAATAGCCATCCCCCCGAAAATAATAGCAATAGAATTTGTTATATTGGTTCCGTTAGAAGCCACGCCGGTAATAAGAAACTTCATATGGGAATAGTAGACCGATTGAAATCCTGGACTAGTCTGTTATATGAGTCCGCCTGTGAAAACCAGAGGGTGTGCAAACACGCAAATTGGTTCAGGGTTCTGTAAGCAGCCTGCTCACGTGTTGACATCACCACATCACATACAAAAGCCACATGCCCAAGAGACAATAATGGGTCGCACCTCTGCAGTACGTGCCAGTCATTGTGGGCATCTCCATAGCCAGTGACGCAGTATCATATAATTGAATTATATGAATGCGTTCGTTTGATGTGGCGAATGTTAACATACAAAAAAAAAATGGTGATGGCTCTAAAGTATTGTCAAATCTCTGTCAGATTGCTGCAATATTTGTAAATTTCCCACGGATATATTTAGAGCGGCTCTAAAGTTAGAGTTTTGTAACTTTAGAATGCATTCTAAATGTCGGCTCTAAGCTAGAGCAAGTCCTAACTCTAAACTGATTTAGAACCGCTCTAAGCAATTTTAGAACGTCGTGAATAAAACGGCCCTTAAAGTAGCAGACGGGAGAACGTTGATGAAAAATAAGCTAGATTGGAGTTCCCTTTACCGGTAAAACTGACAGATTTTTCTCGGTAAATAAGTCAAAAAAATATTACATTAAACCATTTTTTTTAAATCATAAAAAATATTATAAATTCAAGAGAGATAAACATAATATTTAAAAAAGCGCCAATAAAATTAGGTTTTTTTAAAGTAGCTATAGATTGGATAAGTGAAAGCTGGTTTAGAAGGTTTCGATAAAAATATCGCCCGTTATACCAAGTGCAGTTATACAAAATAAATTAAAAAGTAAAGTAAAAATTACTGTTTTCTTAGGATTTTTATGATAAGGTCTAAGAACTGCTTGTATATTTACGGTTAAATTACCGACAGTTTATTAGCTCCTGAGTCAAGAATAGCTACCTCGGAGAGGTCAATCGATTTAGCTCTTGAGTTGGGCTTAGCTTACAAAATGGACTAACCAATGGATTTTAGTTGTCATTCTGAATGGTGATCACTACCAAGTTCTGGCCGATCTTACGGTGGAACTTTACCGTCCTATGCGACCACCTAGACATTTAATTGTGCTTGCTTTCCTGTATGTCAAGCGTTTATCCATTTTGTGGATCAAGTGAAAATTAAGTGAAAAGTTGGCCTTTATCTTAAATAAATTGTATTTTTTATTTCAATCCTCTCAAGTACAGTATCATTAAACTGATACATGTAGAATGAAGGGAAATTTGAGTCGTTTGCGTGAAGTACCTTTTTGTTTTACTTCTCGATAGACTTTCGCCGTCCTGATGACATTCGGCCAAATCGCTTATTCGGTTATATGGTTTATTCAGCCAAAACAAGCTCATTTGAACTAAAAGCTCATTCGGCCTGATGATATTCGGCCTAATGGTTATTTGGCCTATAATGGCTAATTTGGAGGAATGGATTATTCGGTTATATTCGGTTATATGTATCATTCGGCCAAAAAGCTCATTCGGACTAAAGGCTCATTCGGCCTGATGACATTCGACCTAATGGGTTATTTGGCCTAATACGTTATTGTATTGTCATTCGGACTAAAGGATCATACGCCCGGATGACATTTGGTCTAACGACTTTCGGCCGATTGGCCCACACCAAGATTTAATGATCTAATACTGTATTATTATGAAGCTCAGAAGATAATTCAACCCACATCGATCGAGTCATGTTTGTGTGAGTTTAAAATGTATCCGTTTCAAATGTGTGCAAGCCCTCTGATCTTATGAATGGGCGCATTGTGCAATTTGTGCATAATGCCATAAATGCAACAACTGTGCGTGTGACAAATCGCATATAGTGTATATACAGATGCACCGGGTGCATCATTTCGATGCGCACATCATTGCGAGTGTCTTCTTTTCCCACGCATCATTTACCTCATAATGCTCTCGAATAAAAACGTACACTCTTTTTCGTATAATGCGCCCCCACATGAGTTTGCTGTATTATAGTATACTCTATGTACTATTCACTTTGCGAGTACACGCAGAGATACATACATAGAGACACACATCGGGACAATGAGACACAATCGATTTGCTCAGACAGTATGACGCCCTGTCGAAGAACAGGTCAATTCCCTGATATTCCTCGCAAAAATATTACAATCTATGCTGCATGCAACAAAATGTATAAATATATATATATAAATGTATATGATGATGGTCAATTACGACTGTGTGGCACGAAAGGGGCTAAATGTACATATAGGAGATTGCTCACTCGGACAGGACCTCCCGCGGACTCTGCTGACGCACCGATGAGTAAAATCATTGTTTATGTGTTCCTCTCTGTAATTTATGTTCGGATAACATTTAATGCGATTTCATCGACAAAATGTGCAATGACTCGCACAAATAAACTATATGTATATATAAAATAATATAATATCGGACCTCGTTGACCAAAGATTCCATTGTATTTGAATTTCTAGGGAAATTATGAACGCATACTTTAAATTAATTGTATAATGTTTTAAGTGTAAGTTTTGGTGTATTATTGCAATTCTATATAGAAATTCGAATTATAATAATAAATTATTTTTTCTATATAATAATATATTTTAATATAGCATTATGAACTCATTGTCTCGGTCCACGTTGATCGTGGGCGGTGGTGGCTCCGAGTCGATGATTCGTTTGCGCCACGCGAGCAGCCCAATGTTGGTGATGTGCAGGAACATTGGAGCCACGACGAGCCTGAAATTTTATTGCCTGAGATAAAACAATCGATTGAATTTGATTCAACATACCAATACGAAAAACCCAAACTGGCCAGACCGTCGGAGTAGTAGGTGGCCTCCACGCGCAGTGTGTCCGTGATGGCAATGTTCTGCGACAACGTGGTTCCATACAATGTGCCCCAAACGATCAGGGTGAGCAAAGCCGCTCCAGCAGCGATGCCATTCCAAATGTACAATCCGAGAACACTATACACACATGAAAGATTAAAAATAATAAAAATATACTTCAATGTATCACCTAACCTCAAAATTGGTTCGACCGGATTGAAGGCAACATTTATGACAGCGAAAAACGCTGATATTACGGCAAAGAATGCTGTGATCGACAGGAACACGATCGTGGTGAGCCACATGCCCGGATCGATGAATTCTCCGTTCACCGAGGTGGCTCGTGGTAGAGCTGATTTAAAAATATTTATTTTATCTGATTCTCATTTTTATACATTCTCCGGGAATAGGTTTTCTGTTACACACCTGCCACTAAATTACTCGAGTTAAACGGCTCCAGATGCTTTGTGGCCGTCGTCGCAGATCGCTGGGCAATCGGACACAGCAGTAGCTCTGAGCCATTGGCAATCCTTCGAACCTCATCCTCTCGCAGCTCGGGCGTCACCTGACAACTGTAGATGCATGCGTTCTCGTCGAACAGGCAAACCACTAAGGAGCATCACAAAAAAAACAATCTTATATTTTTTTAATATATACCTTAAGTATAGAAAGAATGTTTAAACATACCGTTTAAGTCGTACCTAGACTCGGTGGCTAGAAGGTATCTCGTCATGTAACCAGAGAATAGACCATAGCTGATTTCACTGTTTCTCGTGGCCACCTCATTTCGAGCTTCAGAGTCAATCTAGGTATAGAAAAAGAGATGAACATGTATTTAGCTCGATTTTACTCGATTATTTATTTATTTCGTGATACTTTGGCACAAAGGTTCTTCAAGTCATAAATTATAGCTCTTTTTAATATATTTGAACACCCAAAAAAACAGTTGCGCCCCATTAAAAATAAATCATATACTCATATACAATTAAAACAAAAAAATGCTTATACATATAGTTTTTACGCCAGTACCAAATTGTTATACCTTATAACGCAGTATTAAATTTGTCCCGACTAAAATAAATTATTTATTTTAAGAAACAAGAATATGATGGTCATTAATTACTATTCTACATCTCTCTCCTATCTGTCATTTGTCTATGGTGTGGTGAATAATTCTCAAGAGACCTAATCTCACAGCGATTGTGCATTATCGCCACCGTGAATTTTGTTATTGTTTTTTTTTTTGTTTTTCAATATTGAGACCTAACATCAGGAAATTGAGACTAATCCTCACGAAAAATCCTGAGAATAATGCACATTCCGACTGTGACCAATTCTCAAGAGACGTAACGTCACGAAAAATCCAGACAATAAGTCACAGTCCGCCTGTGTATTTAAAATCCTGACAAGCCAGTTATGACTTATCGCCATTGTTTCTTTTGTGGCGTTAAGTCTCTTGAGAATAATGCACACAGCGCCTTTGTCTATGTTAAAAGTAGGCGGAATACTCTATATAACTTTAAAATCGAGTCATAAGCCAAAATGCCAATAAATATTTTACACAGCGGACTTTTATTACCTCTAGACTTTTCTGAAGAACAGCCGAAACAATCTCATCCTCACCTGGCGACTTGTATGGCAAATAGGAACTAATCGCACATATGATTTTATCAACACTTATTATAGACTGAGCTTCTTCCCAGTCTAAAACAGAGCCACCGACATCGAAATGGGTCGATGCTTGAGCGGCGTCTGCGATAGCCTCGCAATTCGGGAAATGTGCGTCTAATAAGCATTGGGCTACCTCGAATTTCCAGTTGGTAAAAGAGCCGTCAGATAGCTCCAAGAATACATTTTTAATGGTCCCCTCCTTGGATAGGGTCTTGTCAAGTCTCGAAGTCTGAAGTCTGCACAACCTCAATTTCCTCACAAAAATCCACCCATGAGATACGTTTAGCCGCACTTAAAGCTTCCTTATATGTGCTTTGGGCTGATGAGAAGTGATCCCAATTTCCCCGCAAGCCAGTTTTTCGAGCCTCATGAAAAGACTTCCGAGCCAGCTTACGGATTTTTTGTAGATTATTTGACCACCAGAAACACTGATGGTTCCGTGGTTTGATTGTTCTGAAAGGGCAGGAGGACAAAAATATGTATATGTAGGTCTAAGATAAGACGCTTTATAGCACTCTCTAGACCTTTGATGTCATCCGTTTTAAAGTTCCACTGTGCTGCCTTTTCGGCAATGAGCTCAGTAAACTTGACCCAATTAGTTTTTCTTTGATTCTGAATTTCGATTGGAAGAATCGGGTCATTATAGAATTCAAATTAAATACTTCTGTGATCGGAGGTAGATCCAAAGATGCCATTAAGCACAGCGTCAGGTCTAGCACATCTTGTCGTCTAGCCGAGTCACAAGTAGGTTCGCCGCCATTGTTGACCATTACTAAATTGGATTCAGCCAAGAAGCCAAGTAGTGCTTCTCCTTTGAGGTTGGTGTTTGAGCCCACATGGTAACAAAGGTGCATGTTCGGGTTTCAGGGACTCGGGCGAAGAAAACATCTGCCCTACTCGGATCCCAAAACTCTGAATACCATCACTCACACTAAGAGAGTAGTAAAATAAAAAAAAAATATTTAATTTGAGCTTAAATTGAAGATACAGCCTAACAAATGCATGATTTTTCGAATGAAAATAGAAAAGTTGCTCATCATAGAATAATAAATATAAATTATTCAATGCTTTTGGTATACTTTTAGAATTCTTTCTATATATCCCGGATTTTCAAAATGAAGTGTCTGTATGTAAATATCAAAATATCGACTAATGTCCAATCTTTTTGATACGCTCTTTTTTAAATGAAAGGTGAAATTCTAAAGATATTTTTTAAATGCTCTTCCTACATAAGATACCCTCATTTGGCTTTTGCGAAAAACTAAAGTCGCTTCCTGAACGAAAAAACACTTATACGGTTCCATGCTCGCGTAGTCCAATCTTTGGCCTTCAAAATGCTCCAAAATCAAAAATCCTGGGGATTCGAATCGGGTGAGCACGGCGGTCGCATGGTTATGGTAAATGATTATCAAAAGACCTAATCTCACGGCGATTGTGCCTTATCGACACTCTGTTTTTTGTTGTTGTTTTTATGTTTTTTAATTATGAGACTTAACGTCAGAACATTTAGACTAGTTCTCACGAAAAATCCTGAGAATAATGCACATGCCAACTGTGACTTATTGTCAAGAGATCCTACTCCAGGAAAAATCGTTAAACTAATGCACAGTCTGACTGTGACTTATTTTCAAGAGAATTAACCTCACCAAAAAAGGTAAAAACTCACAGTACGCCTGTACATTACTCTCACGATTTTTTGTGGCGTTAAGTCTTTTGCGAATAATTCACTGTCGGCCTGTGCATTATTGTCAGGTTTTTTTTCCTAAAGTTAAAGAATGTTTTGTGTTAGATTAGAAAAAAATATTTTTATTTTAATTTAAATTTTTGTGAGATGGAACATTTTTAGCATCATAATATAGCGCATAAATGACGATAATGCACAGTTGGACTGTGACTTTTTGTCAGGATTTTTAGTGGCGTTAAGACTCTTCAGAATAACTCACAGTCAGCTTGTGCATTAATCTCACGATTTTTCCTGTCGTTAAATCACTTGATAATAAGTCACAAGTCAATTGTGACTTATCTTCACGATTTTTTTGTGACGTTAAGTCTCTTGAGAATAATGCTTAGCGCCGACCGCATTTATCAGTCGATAAAAACTGGATAGTTTGATTTTAACCTCAATTTTGCGTGACATTTGAATTGTGCTACGGTGGTCTGGTCATGATGGAAAGTGCAGAGCTCTAAACAGATTTTATTGTTCGGCCAATCAATCCATGTCGCAAGACCTTATCAAGGTAGATTTGTTGTTTATCTTGACCTCATTGCAGCCCATTGACAAAAAACATAGCAGAGAACAGCTTTTTTCGTTTATTGCTGCCCAGACCATGTAAGATCTGTTACTTTCTGTCGAGTGACTCATAATCTTTCCAAATTATTGCTGGCACGTCCCTTCAAATAAACTCTTTCGTTTAGTATATTGAAAAATTGCTAATCGAAGATGCACTTTAATGGTGTTGACCGATGTGGTGCATAGCCACTGCCAGATTCTTTGAAGAAGATACTAGTCAACATTTTAGAAATTGTTCATCGGTTTGAATTTTATAGCAGTTTTATGGCGACGGACAGTTCAATTTGCAAACCTGGTATATTACTATTGCGTTTATTGAATTCATTCAATCTATAGTTTACTGGATCTTAAATCTCAAAAGGTTATCGGAAAAATTGTTAAACACTATTTTTATGACACTCTTCTAGCTATGACCATCCATGATTGAAACCATTCAAATGACCAAGATCAACCAAAACTAAATTCAAGTCTTTAAATAAAAAATCCAGAAGTCGCAATAGTCGCAACCGATAAAAACCATTTAAATTAAACACACACATTCTCACTAATTAGTCGGTAAGTTTAATGATGCCCAAAAGTGTATATACACAAAAACATAATATTACTCATTATCTTATCATTTCCCAAATATACACCTATTAAAATAATGACAAACTCGAGTAAAACACAATTCTTTCGCACGAAAGATTAGACCAAACGCTATATTGTACACAAACACGCATACCAACCGTTATCACAACGAAAATACGAAGTCACTGAGAAGGATTCTGGGGAATATTGAGTCAAGCCACCACCAAAGGGCTTGCCGCTTTTGAACTTAAAATACATTTCTTTTTATTTACCCAGTGATTGGTCGAAAAGGAGAGGATGATAAACGTCAGGGATCCGCAGGACAGCACGAACGTGACAAACAACAGTATCCACTGTGTTTTGGCCATTTTGGGAGATGATGCGGGAGGATCCTTGGCACAGGCGCGATGTTTTGTACTATCGAGGGAAACGATTACGCGTGTTTGGTAATGGGTGGCATCATAAGCCCACAAACGCGATAAAGAACTCGTCGGACGCTCACAGAATAACTGAATCAAATGCACTGAATACAAATTGAAAATCGATAGAACCACGACGCGGAGAATGGGGGCAATCTTATCAATTTTAATTGTCTTATCACACAGAGCCCACAACGATATTCGACGATATGGTCGGTTGTGGTAAATGTATAAAGTATTGACATAACTAAATGGTTTGGTGAAATTATATAAATGTATGTTTTAATATTGCGTATACACGGAGAAAAAAATATAGTAAAATCATTTTTTTCATAGTTAAATCATTTCATTTGGATCCTACCTCTATTACGGCAATCAGCATGCCTACCAAACTGGTAAATCAGTTGAATCCGCTTTACATAGACTAGTGACGAGGACAGAAAAAGCCCTAGACGACAAGGAAATGGCCCTCGGGA
>JAAAKO020048853.1:0-11328 GCA_010015015.2 Bolitophila cinerea
AATTCATAAAGTGATGGCACTTGTGTCATATCTGTGTTGGCAGCTTTGTGACTGGCGCTTGCGGCCACACACCTCAAGCGCCATCCCATATATACACAAAAATGAGGGACCTGTCAAGAGATATGGGCGTATAAAGGTCTAGAATCTCTTTAACAGTGCGTGAGGACTTGAGCTACAAATCGTTCATTCTCAGAGGACGACAGGTCCTGACTGAAAAAAAAAAAGTCAACAAAAAAAAAAAAGCGCAAGCTCTTTTGAACTATATACTTTATTCGAAAACTCTGTTTCGGACGAGAAAAACTATAATCAAGACCGAAAAATTACCGTTGGATATGCAAGAATAATGCAATATATGATAATAATGCATATTGCAATAATGCAAGAATAAAAATTTCCGGCCATATATGTACATAGATGTTTAAAAACGGTCGTAAAGCAGTGGATAGACGGCATGACTGCTGGGAAGAACTACGTGTTCCAGCAAGACACCGCTCCAGCTCACAAGTCCCGAATAATTCCTGGTTGTACGAAAATATTTGCTATTACTGGTCACCGGATTTGTAGCCACCCCTCAGCTTCGATTACAATCCCCTGGATTATTACTTGTGGGGCACAGTTGAGGCGTAAGTTAATCGAATGAAAAACCTCATAACACTAAAGAATCTTTACGGCCATTATCATGGAAATGAACCATATGAATATGGAGGAGGTGCAGAGGGTATGTGTCCAGTTCCAGACCTCAGGCTTGAGGCGGTTGTAGAAGCAGATGGCGATTTACTGAATAAATGCATTCGTTATATTTTAAACTACCTGTGTACAAATTAACAGTTAAATATATAACTTATTTTTATTAATTTAAAGATTTTTTCTTAAGGGTAAAATTTTCTGGATTTATGTAATCGCCCCTGTGTGTATATATATATATATATATTAGAACACGTCTATGTTATTTTTTTTGGAGAGGGGGGATTTACGCTAAATACAGTTTAAAGGCAATAAACCAATAGTTGAAGGAAGATTAAAAGTAAGATCATTGAAAAGTTACTTTGAACCTTATTTATTTGGATGTAAGAAAACCCTTGAAAATAGCGGATATCGGGATTTGGAGCAGTACCCTATAACCACCATCATTAATGATCGATTATGGAAATGCATTTGCTACAGTACGGTGGTGAATGTCAAGTCTGTCAAAGAGCAGTGCATCTTTTTATACAAACTTTAGAAATTATAGTATATAATCAAGAGAGGAATTTGCTAGACACCAAACGGTGGAAAGTACCAAGAGATATAACTATAAAAGTGCCCACATTGTTTAAGACATTTTTAGTCCTTCCTATTACCTAGAAAATCAATTTGGCATGCTTATGCGCGCATGATTTGAATCCTTCGAGCGTTTTTTTAATTCTCTTATTGATTTCGCGTATCTGTGATCTTGCTTACCCGGATTCTAATGCGGCCTAATTATCAAACTTCCTGTCATCCAATGGAGCTGAAACTTGTCCCATTGACTTGTTGCCCTACCTCTCATTATATAAAAAACTTAGTTTTTAGTGTTGATTAATTTTAAAATTAAAATAATCTTAATAATCAATATATTTGCCTATTTGCCAGGAAACGTGAAATGGAAAGTTTTTCTCAGTTTTTTATGTCTTAGCTTGTTTTATCGAAAAAGAAATGAAAAAAAAGGGATGATGGGGACTTTTTCTACATTATCCCTTCTTGGAACCTCCCACAAATTATCAAAGTGGTCTTTTTAACTTTTTACCCTACTTTAAAGAAAGTTATCAAAAAAACATTTTGTGATAGGGAAACCTACCTTATAACTCATAATTTTTGGTTGGGCTCAACTGTCAAGTTTATAAAAGTTTTTTTTTAAATTCAATTTATATTGTTTACTCATAAATAAGCCAATCATAAATTGGTAAATCAATCCAGCTAAAATATGTTAGGAAAAACGTATTTATTTTGATAAAACGAGAAAAATACTTTACGGTCTTTAAAAAAACTTTCTATTTTGGAAGTTTTCAATCATTTTAAATGTTCTTATCTCTTAAAAAATCGAAGGCTTTTATATTTTTTTTGGTAACAAATTTTTGTTTTTTGTATTAAAATTAATTTTATTTCGTTTTTTTTAAATAATTTCTAACCGAATAACATATACAATGTAGCTAATTTGGTATATATATGGTGTCCCAATAAAAGTGTCCGATTTAAATTTGGGGTCATTTTTTCTGAGCAAACGGCTGTTCTGAAATTTTACATTATGATTGTTCCGATTATTAAATATGGAGAGCTACACAAAAAAACAACTCGTTATCATTGTGAAAACCCATTGCAAAAATTGGGAAAGTTACGCTGACACCGGTCGCAAACTTCGCACCAGACAGTGGCTCGTTGGGGGTGCATTTGTTTCTCATGGATCACGTGCGGATTTTCTAAGCCCCAAATTCGACAATTTTGTTTGTTACCGAACCCGTTCAAAATGAAAGTGCGCCTCATCGGTGAAGATGGTTTTTTTTTGGAAAAATCGGCATCACGACCGAAAACTACGCGAAGTTTGCGAGCGGTTTCAGCGTAACTTTCCTTATTGTTGTAATGGGTTTTCACAATGATAACGCGTTGTTCTTTTGTGAAGCGCTCCATATTTAATAATTGGAACAATCATAAATGACAGTTGTCAAATTTCAGAGCTGCCGCTTGCCCAGAATAAATGGCGCCAAATTAAAATAGGGCACTCTTATTGGGACACCCTTTATTTCTGGATTTTTTAAAAAAATACTAAATCTTGATCTAAAGAAATGTTTTAAGAAGAAAAAAAAGTGCAGTTTAAGCATTCCAATTTATAAAAAAAAACTTAATAAAATAAAAAATTGTGTATGTTAAAAAAATATTTAAAAAAAGATATTTTTTATTTGAACCTAATTGTTTTAATTGGAACGCATTATTTGGGAGTTGGGACATAAATATTTATTTTGGAATTTAATTGTTTTTATTAGAACGCATTATTTGGGACCCAAATATTCAACTTGGCACTCAGATATTATTTGTCCGAGAATAATTAAAAAAAAAACTGTCTAAAGTGTCTGAAGTCTCTACCATGGTCTCTATTTTTTATAAAAAGGTCCCTAAGTTTCTATAGATTTTGAAATGATAGCTATAATGTCTGATATTCTTTAACATCAAATCAGAGTTGTCCTAAGAATGTTTTTTGGTGGATTCAAAATGTTGCCTAATTATCTGTTATTTTACCTCTTTTAAAAATTATACGTATATTTTCACCTGTCCAAAGATTTAAGACAACAAAAAACACATATACACACAATGAACATGAACTCCATGAAAGCCCCGCAGCACAAACATCCACATCCACACACACACACACACGCACGCATTGGTGTCAGCGGTGAACGCACGCATCGGCAACCATCAGCCAAACGTGCGCAAGCATGCGCACACATAAAACAAGTTGCGCAGAAATAATTGTATAACATTGCGCACAGCCAAAAATTTAATCAATTTTTTACGCAAAGCCAGCAACAACTGCGCGCGCGTGTGCGCATTTAATACGCGTATGTATGCGAAAACAACAAAAACACATCGCATGAACCACAAAGCCAGTAGAATATTTTTATTCAACCTCGTCGTCCCGTCGAACGAACGACGCGACGCGCGGTGAACAATATCAAGTTAAACGCGTCGCGTCGGTTGTTGTTTGGTGAATGTGTTGAGTGTATGTATTGTATATACATATATATATATATATATATATATATATATTGTGTGTGTGTGCGAGCGTTTGCAAACAGTTTTTTTTTGTATTTGGACTTATAAGTATGCTCGTTGCCACGCGCACACACACGCACACAATTTGCGACTCGATTTTATATTTATATATGGCGATATGTTTGTGCTAGCAAAATTTCTTGTTTGTCACCAAAAGTTTTGTGAGAAAACCAGCTTTATGAAGCTATAAATGAAGCCTATGTTATATGTATTGACGAATAAAAGTAGAACGTCAATTAGCTCTGCGAGAGCGCGCACAGCAATTACAGATTACAGTCTATTGCCTCTTGCTGTAACTAGGTATTTATATATATATATTTGTAATATTATTTAGTAACATGAGTCACGAGCATCAAATTACAAGAGAGACAGAGAAAAAAATACAATTACAATAGATTTTATGTAATATATTTTCATGACGCTATTCAAACTAAATCTAGATATAGGCGCTTTTGTCTCTCAATCAATCGAAACAAACATAAAACACATTTAACGCCACTGAAATGTCGATTTACCCGCATAATATAATATTGCGATTATTTTTCGGGCGCCGCATGTGTATCTACTCGAGTATATAATTTATTATAAACTTTTGCAAGCTGCACACGATACACGAGGAATCGAGTATATATATATATATATATATATATTATATATTTACATTAATTCTGCTTGTGTGTGCATTTCGAGACGACGAACAACTCGAAAAACCTGAAACACGACTATATATTTCGAAATCAATTCTGCGGACCAAGAATTTTGATGATTGAAGCTAATTGAAGAATTGCCGGCTGACGTTGACGTGCCACGCAGCCAGGTCATCATCGGTCTGTGTGCTTTTTGCGATTGTATATATATATATAAATGTTAAAAGAATAAATATTCACTCAAAATTTGAATTCAGCTCAAATGAAACACGGGGGCTTTCATATTTTTTTAGGGGATGGAAATTACACAACATAAATATATAATTTAAGTCAGCAAACAAAAATACATAAAAGTTGATTACACCCCATCCCCTTTCCTGTGTTCAGTAAAGAGGAATAGATAATACACCAAATTATGTTTTTCGTATACCGAGTAAGTCTAAAAATAGGTCTTCGCTTCGTAAATATATGTATAACAACTCATATAACTGCCGTACAAAGTATGCTTCTTTAAATCCAATAAAAAACATACACAATTTGTATATTAAATCAAAGCCATATATACAACCACCCCCACTATAGTCCGTCGAAATAATACATATTATAACACGTTTGTAGCACGCATACAAAATCACATTCTCACACACGCGCACTCCCAAATTGCTTTCATTGATATCAACATAATTCTCTCAAATGTATCTACCTCGCTTTATACTATACATATATAAATATCTTTATATATTGAAATAAAACTGAAGCCATTAAGATCTATAAGTAATGTGTCAACATGAATTTTAATGACAGGCATTCGCGCAAATCTTTATTGTGTGCCTCGTGCATATCTCATATTTTATGAGCGTCATTTTGAGATTTTCCAACGAGCACTGAAAATTGGCTTTATACTGTAGATAGTTATATACACAAACAGCAGGGTATTTTGATGTGTGTTTGTGTGTGTGTGTGTGTGATTGCTCTTGTCTGTAATCAGGAATATTTTTTATTTAGTCACGAGTATCGTGGTAATTATGAGACATTCAGAAAAAAAAGTGTCTGTCTGGTGGTTTTCGAAATGGTTTTCGAAATGGTTGTATAAATATATTTACTACTTAATCTCTAGTTTTATCGTTCAAATATAAACTAATTTAACTTCTTCTGCTTATGCGATATATGCAATATATGCATGTTTAAAATGTGTATATATATTTATTATATATAGATGGAAAGTATGGCTTCCACATTGTATCTGTGTGCGCCGGATTGTAGGTTGTAAAGCATCTATTTTTAAAAACCCGTTTGTTTTTAGCAATGACTCGCTTTGATTTTTCTATAGATTATATTGATTTTTTAAAGTTTGCTTTAATTTACTGTTGTTCGTGGTAATAAATAAATATAAGTAACTGAAACATCAACGGCGCACGGTGGGGAGTTTTTCAAGAATTTTGGCCAATAGTCTCTTTTGAAAACTTAAAGCGACTTTTGAAAATCAAGCTTTTTATTTTTGTTTCTTTATGAAAAATCTTCAATGAATCTTTTAGTTTCTTTAGAATTTTGAACTTTACAAAATGTTTATCTCGCCTTCAAAGTAACGAAAAAATTACAAAAAATTGCGATTTTATATAATATTCCAATAACTATGTTAAAATTTAAAAAAATGTCTACAGTATTTTTATTATTACATTATGATATACTCTTTTTTATAGTTTGACCTCAAAAAAAAAATGCGCTATGTTTTTTAATGTTTCTGCGATATGACTATTTTAGGGTGACAAAATACATTTAGGAATATGTATAGATATTCGCCAGTCTGCCATAAAAATGTTTGAGACAAAAATGTCTTATTTAAGGAAAAATTATCATTATTGTTTAATAGGAATAAGTGTTTAAGAAATCTGAAGTCTGTAAATATACTTGAAACTATTTTATTTTTTATTTATTTTCATTTAATTAAATACCTTAATCTAAAAAAAAATATTACTATATTAGTAATAGTTATTTAATTTGTTGTTCAATTTTTAAACTTTGGAATATTGAAAATGCGCTATATTTTGGAAACTTTCTACTATAAGACTAATTTTGGGTGAAAAAAATACCTTTTTGATTATATAGAGATATTTGCCATCGTATGCCATAGAAATGTATAAAAAAGTTTTCTAAGAATAACTATGAGATACAGATTTGTTTTTGTTTTATTGATGTTTTTAAATAAAAAACATATTTTTAAATGTTTATGTTTTTATGTTTTTTTACAAAAATAATCTACAATAAAAAAAAATGTAATAGGGTATAGGGGCGGTAGGGCTAAGACCCTAAATGGGGTATTCCCTGGACTCTAAATTGAAAAAAGACTTTTATTCATGTTTTTATATAATTTGGAGTTATTGTAGAAGTTAAATTTTACATTTTAGTAAATAAAGTAAGGTGACTACGGCATCTCAAAATTTATGAAATTTTTATATGTATAAAGAAGATAAAAATATAGGGTGATTGATTCGATAAATCTCTATTATAAATAAATACATTGTTCATATTCAAAAACAAATTAGGTTTATTTATCAATAATATATATAATATTTTGCAATATTTTGGTTATTTAAGGTTAAGTTTTTTAAGTTTTTTTGTTTTTTTTTTTTCAAGCAGTTATTTTTACAGCCCTTTTTTTTACTTTTTTTTCTCTATATTAGTATTCACTTTAGAAGTAATTTACAGTAGTTTTAATAATTGCGTTTTCTAATCGCCACTTTCCTTCACGAAGAACAAATATACATGTAATTACAAAAAATAATTGGCTCTATATAATCATTATCATAATCCAGCTTTTATTTCGCGATCACAAGCAGAGTAAATTGACGGTAGCGCACTTTATTGATTACATTCAGCATAATTGTGGATGATGTTTTTGTTGTGATTTGAAAAACATCGAACGTCGTATACATAAAAGGTGTGGTGAATTAATCTCAAGAGACTTAATCTCACGACGATTATGCGGTGTGGTGAAATTATCTCAAGAGACTTTATCTCACAGCCATTGTGCATTATCGCCACTGTGAATTTTGTTGTTGCTTTTTTTTTGTTTTTCAATAATGAGACTTAACGTCAGAAAATTGAGAATTATTCTAACGAAAAATCCTGAGATTAATACACAGGCCGACTGTAACTTATTCTCAAGAGACTTAAGCCAGGAAATATCGTGACAGTGTTGCACAGTCTGACTGTGACTTATTTTCAAGAGACTTACCCCAGGAAATATCGTGAGAGTATTGCACAGTCTGACTGTGACTTAAAATGATATAAACACGGACTTTAAGGGTACGAAAACCATTTTTTTCTCCTAAAAGGTTACATATTTACATTTTCATAATATAGAATGGTCCGCATGAGTCGATCATTACAAACAATATGAATAAATATGTTTAAAGAAAAAATCTCAGCGTATAACTTTGTTTGACAAAGAAAAAACAAAGAAAATTTTCTACCTGAAGAAGCAAATTTAACCCAAGCTACAGGTTTTTAATTAGTCCGGTTAACCTATTTGTTTATAACATTTATGTGTCACATTTTTTGAATTCTTATTTTATAAGCCTTTATAAATACATTCGCACTGCTTCCATACAATAAAATTAGATCTACTCTTATAAACATACACGTAATATAAATCTAAATCATGCTACATGTTAGAATAAATGTCTTTATACTAAATTGAGCTCAGTCCTTCTTGCTGGGCGGCTTAGCTAAAGACTGCCGTATTAAAACCTAAAAACAGAAACAAAAGTTCTTCAATAGGGATATTTAATATTGAAAAATATTTCAAGTAATACATATATATATATATATTATTTAAAGGGTTTTAAATCAGTCATTGGTTTCCAATTTAATAAATCTAATATCTTTATTATTTTTATTATAGTAAATTTCAATGAAAATAATATGGAACAACTTCCTACCGTAGCAAAAAGGCAGAGTTTGTAAGATTATTTTGGGATTTTCAATGAATAATATATAAGAATCTTTCCGTAATAAACGCATGCTAAAAAACCGTCCCACAAAAATGCCTACGTTTGAATTTATTGGTTAAAGATATTTCGTTATAGTTATGTGACTATCATAAAAAATGGCTTACCTGCTATAGTTTGGCAGTGACATCTGTGTTTAGCTTGAGTACAATTTTTAAGCGTCTTTTCAGCAATACTCTTTTTTAAACGGTTTAATAATTCCCATCAAAACAAATTGAACCTAATAATTCTTTAAACATCATTTATTAGCGTTTTATGCTGAGATAATATATTATTATTTATTTCAGTTATTTTTTGATCCCTGGCGTTAAATTCAAATCCAAGACTTTCAAAAATGTAAATATTTTTTAGTTTTCTCCAGAATTTCAAATAATTTGATTTTAATAATTCTTGAAACATTTGTCAGCGTTTTATGCTGAGATATTATATTTATTTTAAATATTATTTAATTTCTGTCGTTTAATTCAAATTCAAGTAAAATGTATAAATATTATTTATTTTTTCCCCCACAATTTCAAATAATTCTATTTTAATTAAAATTCCATGAGTATTTGATACGTTTTCAAGTTTTTTTATGACTGTCAACTCTTGTAATTTTTGGCCTCTATCCCTTTTTCCCTTTTCATCTCTCACACACACACTCGCACAGAGTCTATTTGTTATTATAGTATGATATACCTCCCTCGATCCCTTTATTGGTCTAGGTATAATATAATTAGCCATCTCGGATGTAGAATCCTTTGCTCTGATCTACTTTAAAATAAATTAATCCCCACATCAATTTAGTAGTCCTCAAACATTCGCCCGAGTCGTATTCCGTTAACCAAACAATCTAATCCCTTTACATAGAAGAGCTAGCTATACAGAGTTTAATTCACAAACTCTCAAATTCACGCTTAAAACGTAATTATAGTCTAAATATTTTTCGGTATGTATACTTTTTGTGTTGTGGCCATTTGTGTGTGTGTTTGTCTTCAATATGGTGATTTTATCAAAAATAAACTCGAGACTATAGCTTTGTGTAAAAGTTTTCCGTAACATTTCCCAGAATATTGTATAGTGTACGAAAATAACACCGAAATTTAAGCGTTCACCCGTGTGCGTGTGGTTTTTGAATAATACAACTCACCTGTCGCACAAACACGCGCTCTCTCGGTAGCTTCGTGCGTTTGAGCGCTATATTTGAAAATTTTCGAATATATAACTTGCGCTCAGCGTCACTGTAAACGCCTCGACACGCGTTTTCCAATAAACTAAGTATATATTTAATTTGTTTTTCTTGGTGACGGACACACTGTGGAGTGGTGCGGTGACGGTGTTGTTTTTAGCGTTGCCATCGTATTTTTAGAATTAAGAGACACGCGCGTTTGAGACGCGATAAAATTGATTTAAGTTTTCAATCGATCGTTTGTCGTATAATTATGCTATTCAAATAAAGCACCTATTTCATAAACGTACATAATTTAAATGCCACATTTGAAGTAAATAGTACTGTAAAATATGCATACGCATGCAGTTGCCATTGCCGTACAATTTTGCTAGCGCATCAAATCGAGTAAACGAAGCACAAACCTCAGTATATACTTTCTTTGTGTTCACGAAACACAAGTAATTATTAATGTGTTTAGCAATTAAAGGCTAAAATATACTGAGCGAATACTTGTGTGTGTGTCTGTGTGCGTACAACGTTTTATTGATTTTTTTTATTTATTAAAAACAATATATTATCTTTTTTATTAATCCATTTTAAAATTTTCTTTTCAGCAGAGTGTGACTGCGGCTGTGGTGAAAGCTCCTCCACGTTGATTGCTGTGAATTCATCGGTCGGACCACCGGTAAGCGGCATTGTGTCACACGGCTCCAAGACGGCGCATACGAAGATCGCCACCTCCGGGGGCCATGCAACCACGCAAGCCCCCAGCAAACGGTCGAGCAGTGGCGCCGACGGAGACTACCAGTTGGTCCAGCATGAGGTGCTACTTTCACTGTCTGCCGAGTATGAGGTAAGTCAAAAACAATATCAAGAAAAGCCGTGATTTCTAAGAAAACCTTCCAATTTTTGATGAATATTTTCCATATACTTAACAATTTGTTTTGTGTGTAATATCTGCAAATGTATTTTAAACCGGGTTTCCTCGGTTCAATAGCAAGACAGATAGCAAACGACGTGATAATTTGCAAGCGCGCACATGATTTTTTTTACCGCCATCGACGTGTGTGTATCTCGAGCGATAACATTTTGACGGCCACGAAATAAAAAACTCTGACAAGTTTTGAACGAATAAAAAACGTACATTTTGATTGGCACCGTCAGATTGGAATCACTGTGTTGCGCGTGTCACTAATTTCTGTGGATTTTATGTGTCTTGGGACAGATAAACTCCATAGAGAGTGCGGTAGAGATGTCGGCTTCAACCCAATAATATTTGTTTTGGGAGTTATTTTGAAATTGATTTGCGGAAGGGTGGTTTTTTAAAATTTAATCTGTGTGAGTCCATGATCAGCGTAACTAAGTAGACGTATTCCTTGGTCAATACTAAGACAAAAAGCAAAAGTACGTTTTGGTCAAAAATGACAGCCGTTTGATTTTTTTTGGTCTATTGTATAATATATATAATATAATATATATATGGCATCCAATTTAGCTTACTCCATATAATTCAATATTGTCCACCAAATAATTATAAATCTACCACCAAAATAATCAATTTTTGTTCACCTAAAAATTAAAAAATGTGCTCCTTATTATATAAAAATGCGCACGCAAGCCTTTTTGCGCTTCGCGCGTATTTATAAAAAGGACAAAAGCTCTTTAATTTGGTCAGATTATACTTTCTGATTGGTCATTTATGTTTTTGGAGCATGTTATTTTCTCGGTGAACACTGTT
>JAAAKO020048864.1:0-11325 GCA_010015015.2 Bolitophila cinerea
GATTTGTCCTTGGCCTCAGTTTCTGTAATCACGTCCTCATTCGAGCCAAATCTCTTTCTATGGAGCATCGTTTTGAAATCTGCAAAAAGCCAGTAGTCGCAGGGGGCATATCTGGAAAACACGCCGAGGGGTAAGGGAGCAATTCGAAGTCCAACTCGTTTAGTTTTACCATCGTTGCCATGGACTTGTAACATAGTGCGTTATCTTATGAAAGAGCTCTTTTTCTTGACCATTGCGATTTCGATCTTCAAACGGCTTAACAACCGCTATGTAATATTCAATATTATTGTTGATTTCAAGGTAGTCTATATTATTCCTCGGGCATCCCAAAATACCAGCTTCCTTTTGAGCGATTGTACACTTTGGTCGACTATCACCGGTTGCTGTCCATTCAGCTGACTGCGGACTTCAGTGAAATAGTGGAACCAGGTTTCATCCATTGGCTTAAAAAGTGCGAACAGCTCTCTTTATCATCGACGCGATTTTGTTTTAAGTGCGGTGTCAACAAACGCTGCACCTATATCGAACACAGCTTTCTCAAGTCCAAATGAACAAAATAGTGCACACACAACCTTTTAATATCTTTAAGATGTCAGCTATCTCCTGCAGTTTTAGTTTTTGGTCAGACATCATTTTGAGGATTTTTATATTTTCCGGAACAACTGCCTCATTTGACCGCCCAGAACGTGCTACATCGTCGGTGTCCGTACGACCACATTTAAAGTCAGCATACTAATTGATTATAAATGATTTTTTCCGGGGCAGAGGCACTGTTTTACTTCGACGGTATTTTTCTCACCAAAAAGCCTTGTTTTATTATCACACGAAATAATTTTTTTATCGTAAACAAAAACACAAAAGTTGTTTCACTCTGACGTCTATAACTTGGGCACAGGTTGTCGGATTGTAACATATCGTTTGAAGGATGAAAATTTTGGAAAATGAAATGGTTTTAGTGAAAACAAGGCCATCTATGTGTCAGACCGGAGATTTTATGACCGATGTGGTATCTATCGAAAAAAAATACTTGAATATTAAACATTTCACTAACATATTCATATACGTTTCAATCTTTAGTTTTAAGGCAGTTTTGTAAATCTCGCTCAAAAAACGTTAATAAAACGTAGAAATTACGATATGACATAAAAATTACGTTGGCACTTCAAAATAACGTTGGGACTGTAAAATTACGATAAGACAATTTTTGCCGTATGTATTACGTTGGGACAATTTTTATCGTACAAATTAGGTTATGGCAATTTTTACCGTACGAATAACATTGAAACAATTTTTAATGTACAAAATACGTTGGGTATTTTTTTACTGTACAAATTTGTTTCTAAAAGAGTTTTCTGGAAGCGCAAATAATGTTTCGAATGGGACGGAATCAAATTAAATTAAAAATTTTAAGCGCATAGCAAAAAATGAATTATAAAAGGTAAATTTTATGTAAATGAAACATTTGAAAAAAAAATATAAAATCATTACAATTTATTCAATAGAAAGGACATATTTTTTCGAATTAGGCTTTTCTAAAAAAAATCTCCTCTCAGCAAGATAAAACTATTTTTTGTGGGTACGGAAAGCATTGCCAATAGTTTGCAAGTAGCTCAAATATAAGTTCTACTATAACACAAAGTAAAGTACTTTTATTTATAGTTCTTAAACTAATAAAAAATTCTACTACAATTTATTTTACTACTAGTATGATCTACTTTGTATTTTTAAAGTAGTTTTTAGATTTGTACTATTTCTATAGTTCTAATTTTTGTTTTGAATATAACTCTTTTATAATATTCAAAATCCTTTTTTTTAAATGATATACCAAGATAAAACCAGATATCTATGTAATACTATTAATAGATGCATTTTTATAGATGAGTTTGAGGTATTATTTATTACCTACAAATTGATGCCTTTGATACTCAAAGAAGATTGATTATTAAATGCCGAAATTGCCAAAAAATTACAGTAACTAAAAATATTAAAAATAATTTATAAAAAAATGAATAAATCAAAAGTGTAAGTACTTAATCGATATTAAACGAAATGCGCCTAGGTGCTCTATCACGTCACGTGTCGTACACCTCCACATTGATTCAAAACATACCCATTGATTTGACCCGGTCAGATGTTGCGACATTCTGGGTCGCTTTAATTCAAGTCCTCGAGCGCGCGCGCCTGCTTCCGAATTGGGTCACTTTGCCGAATTCGATTTTGTATGCAGATTGGCGCGATGTTTTGTGTATACATGTGTCTGTTGTAAATTACGCGGACCATCGCCTGCCGATCGTCCTTCCACCGCCCACCGCCTGCCCGTCGGCTATTGTATACACTATACATGCATCGGAAGCTTTTTATGTTCGACCTCTATGACACACTCACACACAGACACACACAAACAACCAACACATGCATATACATTTAAATATTAACACTGTGTAATAAACCTGGCAACGTTTTGTGAGCATAACCGCACAATCGATTCGGGATTGTTAGAGTTGTGTGCGATACACATACAAAACACTATATTTACAAATCTGTATGAACTCAATCTGAATGTAGAACTGATAATAATAATAATAATAATAATAATATAGTCAATTCCAATAGAATTCTCTGTAGCATGTAGAGGATTATGTGAGATACTCAATGGGTCTTCGATATTCCTGTGGTATAGAATTTCATATAAATAAACACTTCAAAGACTTATGGAGACTATATGCGGAGTCCTTTGGAAACGAGGTGAACAACAAAAAGCTTAGAAACACTGGAGGCACAGCGTGAAAGCAGCGCGGCGAGGACTTTAAATCAAACGTCCAACTCTCGACACGGCTGTTTGAACCAATTCCAAACGGCACAATGGTGTAAAAAGTCTATTCAGTGTATGATATAAGTATATATGTATATGTATTATATGTATATATATATATAAAAAACAAAACAACATAGTAATCCAGCAGCTCATACACACACACATTCTCGTAGAGTAGACACACACTCAGAGTCGGAACTTTTCTAAAGCAATGTGTGTATGTGTGTGTGAGTGCTCGGGCTGCCTGCTTTATTTCCACTATCCGGAATTGTTGGATGTAATTATGTAATTGACATTTATAGTCTGGTTTTGTGAGATTTATTTTCGGGATTGTATCTATACTGTATATATATATATATATATATGGATATCTCTATATAGTTCTACGTTTACGGAAGCAAGCAGACGTGAGCTGCTGTGCTATATAATAGATATACTTATGTACACTCGCGTATGTGTTTGTGTGTGTGTGTGCGGTATTCGGTATATATATACTATATATGGGCCTCACAGTGACGAAGAGAGCGCATTTTGGAATGGGTGGGTTTTTGGGGTGGTTTCGGGTGTGTACAATGCGGAAGCGGGATGTAGTTGCAGGCGGGAATTGGCGCGATTGTAATTTCAGATAAAGTTGTACATAACGCGCGTGCTGCAGATGCGGTTGGTGTACGGTGTTAGGCGGCTCGGTGGCGGCGGCTCGGTGGCGGAGGCACGCGGCTTCGGTTCGTAATCCGGAGCGCAATTTTCTTGGAAGATAGGAATTTATTGTTTCTGGGGTTATGTGTGTTTGTGTGTGTGTGTGTGTATGTTTAGGTAAAGCGTGCTGTAATGATGCTTTGCTTATTACACGGACATTATACGCGTGATTACAGACGTATACCACAGGATTTATTGTCTTCTGTATTTCTCTTTTGGAAGCTTTACGATTTTGATTCGATGTACATTCTGGAAATTACTAATACATCTACACCGACATTTACACTCAAAATTATAAATCAGTAAGTCCTCTCGGTTTGAGTTGCCATTTTTGTGGAATAGAGAATAAAAGTTGAGTTTAGGTAATCGAAGTAAAATGAATTTTCGGGAATAGAAAGGAGCTGGTTGAAAGGGATTTGGGATACCAAAATCCTAGAATTCTGTTATTTTTATATCCTGTAATTTTTCAAAAAAAAACTTTTTTCTGGTTTGTATTTGTATTTATATGACAAAAATACAGTCGGTGGATATACATAATAATAGCCCAGACAAAATTATTCACTTTTAAAAGATTTAAAAACATACTCGGCGGCTTTAGCTGGCGCACAATGAGGTCAATACTGAGAAACGTCAAAATGTGTAACATATTATATTACATAAGAGTTGCGTAGTGTGTATTATAAAATAATCAAAAATCTTATAATACTCACCAAGCATACAACTCTTACGTAAGATAATCTCTTACACAGTTTTACGTTGGTCAGGATAGGTCCCATTATCTATCTGTTGTAAAAGTTTAATTTAGGATAGGTCCTGAAAATTATGAATATAATCACTTAAAATAAAAAATAATAATGAATTACTTTGGAGAAAAAAAAGATACTTTAGAAATTGATATTTATAAATTTATGATATTCTTTTATTGAAAATTAAAATTAAAATTACACATATGAATAATAATAATAATTAGCATGTTTATTTTTTAAAGTACAATAAGTTAACAATGTGTTTTAATTTTATTAATTAAATTTTAATTTACATTTGCAATAAAATATTAAAATATAATATTTCTTAAAAGAAAACCTCACCCAAGATATTTAAGTTTAATTTAATTTCCCTTTTTTCCTTTTTTAAATGAAATATGCTGCCGATATAAATTTTATTATATTATATTTGACTGCCCAAAAACTTTTATTTATTATCTTTTGTACCCTAAGGGTTAAAAATATCGCGTTTTATTTTTTTCCATATAAACTCTCTTTCAATAAATGGAGACAGACTTTTTATTTTTATTTATTTAATTGCTAAAAAAAAAACTTTTTTTTACATCTTTTCTGCCCTTATAGTTAAAAAATGTAGAGTTTATTTTTATTAGTGTAGATGATCAACGAATAATATAAGATAAAAATTCAGAAATATCATAGTTAAGAAAGATGAAGATAGGCTTTAATTATGAATTAAATCTTAAACACAAACAAATCTTAAGGAAATGTTATTATTGGAAACTGGTCAAAATAGGATTTATTTAATACATAATAGGGGTTCATATTTGTTAGCAACAGGAATAATACGTAAATAATTATTCAACCCTAAAAAACAATGTTTCTTCATATAAATTCTCAACTTCTTTTTTCGTGGTATATAACTTTGACCACCCCTAACTTTTTTTGGGCAGCAAAGGTTTAAATGTAAAGAACCAGATACTTTTAACAAAAACTACTTAATATAGTGACTTTTAAATTTTTACCCCTTTTGCGAAATTAATGGTTTTGACCATATTTGGTCATCCGATAATGATAGGTAGGGGAAAATTAAATCGAATGACAGGACACTTAAGCAAGCAAGATCACAGACACGCCATACTAATATAGAGAAATTAAAAAGACGCCTAATCGGTGTAAGTTGCAATTGCAATTGGTCAGTTTAGGATAGCAATTTATTTAAAATTTCCTAATTCTTTCAAATTTGTTTCTACTGTAATAATAAATAATAACAAAAAGATTTTTTGGTTTTAAAATAATAAATAAATAAATCCTAATTTAAATTGATTAATATTGCGGGATTTAACCTTGCAATACCGGTAGTGTCATTTACAAATCCCGAATTCACGGATTTATAATATTCTGAATTTTGCAAACATGAAGCTTTATCTCAAAACTAAAAAATGCTTAAATCACAAATCTATCACGAGCCACGTCAAAGAAGCCAGCGGTAACAAATTTTTCCATGAATTATAATAGCTAAATAAATAAAGAGAATACTATGTCCAAAAGACCAACCGTTAGCTAGCGCTTTATACTCTTGCGTTAGCTTCTCCATTAGGCTGTTCACTATTGGCACTTATATATTAATTACCCGTCGAGCCGATCAGAATTAACTGAAACTATTGCCAGCCTGATGGACTCCGGCAAGGGAGCTGGAGCAAACAAAATCCCCATAGATAAATGTGTGATATATCATCGACATCAAAAAATCTTCAATTTAGGGTTTCTATGACTCTCTTAACAACAATGACGGATCCAGGAGAAGGACATGGGTATTCCCACAAAAATAATATTCAGCTGTATTAACAATCAAAATATTTAACGTTTTAGACTTTTACTTTCCTGACAAATTATTCAGCCGTAATTTTGATTGAGCTTATTCAGTTGGTATGGTTTAATGAGAATCTAATTCACATTCGATTGATTGCTTTCAATTGATTTTTGTGAGTTTGCTATAAATGTGTAAGAAATTCCGTTTTACAAAACACTGATTTTTTAAATTTTGTTTGCAGAAACATTTTTTATAATATTTCAGTATTTTGTAAACCCCCATTTTTAAAAAGCAGAATTTTGTAAAACATAATTTTGGAAAAAAATGTAAACCAAATGTTTTTAAAAATAGATTGACGATCACAATTAATATTAGGACGATATGTCCTCTCCAAATATTTTTTTGGATCCGCCTATACCATACAAGGCTATACAAGGCTGCGACGATTCTTGCTTTCTAGCTCATCGTAACGAAAACGCAAATAAATTCAAGGAAATTCGATACAACTCATGCGAACGAGTATAGCCGAGATATCCAATAAAACGGAAAACTTGTTAATATTGTTGATATATTCTGCTATTTCTGGAGCTGAATGTCTGTTGTTAATGCCACAGATATATTCAAACTTTTGTCCGAATCAAGCTATTTTTGCAAAGCCTAACGTGAATTATATATTTATCTTATATTATTTCTTTGCTACCACCACCTACATTTTGGAGCATTATTAAAGATATATGTACACCGGAATGAATTTCCACAGTAAAATCAATTATTTATGGGTAAATTCAATTATAGTAGGCGTTAAAATAGCTAAATAAAGGAATTGATTTGGTTTAGTTAAATTCATTGAACTAAGTCAATTCTTTCCCAATTGTTCGCAATTGTACAGACAATTAACAGACTATTTTTCTCTTTCCTTCCGAGGATCTTAATATAGAATTTCCAGGACAAACTACGCCTTTAATTACAAGCAGAACTCATAAGAGTCGTAATAGAAAAATGTACGTAAGATTCATACCTAGGTTTGAACTCACTTTCTCTTGTTCTCGAAATTTCGAGATTTCTAATAAAAAGCGATAAGATTGTTCAAACAATTAAACTAAATAGTCTAACTAAATGTCATATAAATTGACTAAAATGTGTTAAGCATATTTGTTACAATTTTGTTTATTAATATTTTATAAACATATTTAAAAAAAAAATATTATTTTGATAAATATATATTTTTTTTTTGGATTGATTATAAGAGTTCTCGAGAATTAATTTAATAATAACGATTTCTCGAGAACGAAAATAAACGGTAAATTCACATTTCTTTACTCACGACCACTGTGTAAGGTCATACTTTAAATAATATAAAAAAACAAACAAAAATACTTGAGCTTTTTACATGAAATGCATAAAGATTAAATGGCCTTCAAAATTACTATTTTCATAATAATTTATCCTAATAATTTATTCAAACATATATATATATAAAAAATAAATATATAAACAAATTATTTTATTATTCGAACACAAAGCCTTAATAGTTTAAAACGATGCAACACGCAATACTTGTACAGATACAAACATTTTTTTCGTTTTTTTTTCAATTTAGGTTTCACGTTTATTTTTGTGGATTGTTTGAAACATTTTGTTTTATTGAATACATATTATTTTAGCTATTTATTATGCTAATAGGGTTGACGCTTATACATTTAAAAAATACTTTTTGATGAAACTTTTAAATAACTCTTTAAATTTATTTGTTTCATTTTATATATTTTTCGTAAATTGGGTTTTTGCGTAATATTCGAATTTTGAAAGCAATATTCACATTTATTTCCATAAGACCACAAAAAAGACTAATCGATTTTCACCAATTGATTTTCCTATGAATTTATACATATTTAAAAATACGTTTCTGCATGTATATATTATACATATATACACTGCATACATATGCGCTGGATTGACCCACAAAACACGTCCCGACGAATCTCGACCCACCGCAACACACAACAAAACACAAACGACATTTCTAACAATTACTTCAAACGACGCCTTGGAGATTTACCCATAGAGCAAAAATAAAATGAGGACACAGCGCAAACTCGTTCGCTATATCTTTGGAGTTTATTGTTGTATATGTATATATACAGTATAAGTAGTATATGAATATATATATAACCTGTATAGAAGAAATACGTGCGAACGAAGTGCAAAAGTTCACACACAAACACACATAAACAGAAACACCCTGGATCGCACCCCAAAGGTCAACGCAAACACGTGAACACCCAAACGAGTTCAATTCCGAATTAAATGCTGGTACTTGCGAATAAATATATACTCTTTTATTTAAATAGATGACTATCCTTGCAAAAGCTTATAATGTGAGTAATTTGTGAACTTGCATATCGCTAATTTTTGCATTTATCCAATTAATGCTAGAGGATTATGTTTTTTTATTACGTAAAGTTTAATAACTTTATTACAAACAAGACAAACACACACACATACACACGAGAGAGAGAAAAAATACAAACAAAAAGCCCTAATCACCGCAAATACATATTTTATATAATTAAAGTTTTAATTTGCAATGAACACGCAAGTGAGCTTTTTGCTTTTCTAAATAAATAAATAACCAACCAGAAACATTTATATATATATATTTATAATATTATGTACTCGTATATACTGAAAGCGGAGCGCGCGCGGAGGCTCACATTTCTGAAACGAAAAGTTCTACATTATATCAGGATTAATTATGATTTGCGTTAATTAAAGTCCTTGGAAACGATTACAGTCAGGTAAAAGGCTAGGCCTGATGTGAGTGTATGTTTCCCATGTACATAAACTCGTTGTAGGATTAAGAGCCATCCCCGCGTGCGCCACACCGCATATATGCACTTGAAGTCCCGCGTAAACCAACCATGCGAAGAAATAAATTCCGGCTCTCAAAAACCTACGTTCAACAACAACAACAACAACAACTAGTACAACAAAAACCCGCACACACACACACATAGAAACGCGAACTCCTTTATAAATCATTTTAATTTGACTGCTTCCTGCCTGAAGGGTGTAATTTTTTGTTATTATTCGATTTATGAAGCAGAAAAGTCTGTACGATATGTATTATATACACAAACGCACATTCGCGGAAGTCACGCCGCACTCGTCTTGCCGGCACACGACATACAAACACATACACACACGCAATTGCTACCGGAGCAACCGACCGACGACGAGACGGAGCACTCTGCATGTTTCACGGCCATACAACCAGAATTTTAGGAATGATTTATTCGCTTCACGGCTATGAAAAGCTTTCGTGCAAAGGACACCCTTTCAACTTTTCCGTTCAGTAGGGGTTCGCTCACGAATGTGTGTTCGTGTGTGTGTGTGTGTGTGCTCTGGTTGATTTTGCAAATAAAAACAACGCTTCGTATAATCCGGCAATTATTCTTTTTATGTTTGTGTGTGTGTGTGTGCGAGAGCTTTCGGTTCGCATACCATTTGTATCCAATTAAAACGCAGTTGCTTTACCTGGTTCGCATTCAAGTTTGTTTTTAATATTTCTGTATATAAATAAAATGTTAACAAATTCAATATGCAAATATTTATAATTTTAGATAGTTATATTTATGCGGTGATTTAAATTCATTGGCTTAAACAAATGGCTACCAGCGTTTAACGATATGCCTAATGGCCATATGCAAATACAAATAATATAACATTTAAAATGTCCTAAAAAACAAAAAAATAACATTTATAAAATATAGACAAATTATTTGCTTGTGGAAATACGTTTTTGAATTCCTAAAATCAAAACGAGAGATTTTTTTTGTTTTTATTATAGCAATCATTTTCAGAGCCAACCACCGAATCGATCAAAGAATATAAATATGAAATCTCTGAGCCAGCCATAAAAAAGCTCTATACGCTAAGGATATTTTTACTTTGTTCCACTCAATAAAAATTGGTATTGAATAATTCTTGAATTTGATGTTGTATATATTCGAAAATGCATGATTTATGATTTATGATTTTTGTTTTCCCAAATATACGCACTTCCTGGGCAGACCGGCGGTGCGGCGGAGTGGCGCAGAGGCACTCACCGATCCCATCAACCCCGAAAACATGAAAAAAACGCACACACACACATTCAGTGAAAAAGGCGAATAGAATAATTAATGTTGCCTTTCCAGTACTACAAACATGCATTGACATGTTGAATTTATTGACAATTCCTGTATACGTGTGTATATGTGGGTTTGTGTAACTGCATATTTATATATATATATATATATATGTTTTATTTGTGTGTGCGTGCGCATTTATGTTTATTTACACGCGGGGTTAACGCGAATATTTGCCTTTCTGTTTGCAATACAGAACGCATATTAAACATTGCAAAAATGTGCGTACACACAAATACAGATACACTCGCCTCATATGTATAAATATACAGACAGTACTCCACACACACACACACACACACACACACACAAGTGCTACGTGATTTGATTGGGAATTTTATTTGCCGATGAGAAGTGGCTTTTGTTTTTAGTATCGCGCGTGTTTTTTTATTCCATCGAACATATATACATACAAATATGCATTTTTGTGGGATAGCCGGATTTATAGATATTTTTACTATTATTGTTTTGACCGAATTGAAAATAATGGTTTTTATTTTATTTATTACAATAGCACAGAATAAATTCTTTTTTTTGGAACGCGAAAACTTATCGGACACAATATTGATTGCATTTTCAGACGAATTTATAAGATTTATAATTTAAAAAAATGCATATCAATATACATAATATTTATTTATTATTTAATAATTTATTTAATTAACAATTATACATGTGGTCTTTGAAAATATTTGTTTTGTATATAAAGAATGAAATACTTTGTTTTGTAAATGACATGAATAGGTAGTAAATCTTTACATTACAATACATATTAACATTTCTTAAAATTATTTCTTTTGTGGATATAAGTGTGAATCAAACTCAATTTATTTAAAAATACATATATAAAAAAGAATTAAATAATGATAGATTTATAGTTGTTGTTCAAATTGGATATAATAAAAAAAAATGATTTCCAATGTATAGTTTTTCTTAACATATCGTGGTTTAGGAGTAAAAAACACATAATACACTTTTTGAAAAAAAATGAGTTATGGACGCCATTCTGTCATAATTAAAAAAATCTACAATTTTATTAAAAATATATCGACAATTTTTTTATGAATTCTAACTAAATACAAGAATTAA
>JAAAKO020048875.1:0-11324 GCA_010015015.2 Bolitophila cinerea
GTATTTACCCCTATCACTTTTGAGATATGTACGTAATGGAAACAGACGTATGTGAATTTGATTACTCTGAATCATATTTATCAGGTACTTTTTATTCTCCCAATTATTTTTAGATTATCATTATCTATTACATTTGATATATTATTAAAAATATTTTTAAATGAAATATAATTATTTATTACATATTTAAACTTAAAGAGAATGAAAATAAATACTTAGCTCATACTATATATTCAGTTTATAAATAGTGATTAGTGGAAAAGGAACCATTAAAATTAATGATAATTTATGTAGACGATTTTTTGTGGATGTTTTATAAAAATATAAATGTCTTTAATTAAATAGCCTGATAAATTCGTTCATGTCCTTGGGCCAATCGATATAGATGTGGGTGTTGTAATTGCAGATCATTCGAATTTGCATTTTAAACGTATCACTCTCGGGACGTGCTCTGTGGTGCAAATGTCGAACCATTTGCTCGTGTAATTGTATTTACACACACACATACACACACATACACATACATTCACATATATGCGCGCGTTTTATGTTTGAGTGTGTTGACATTGATTGATTATGCGTATCCGTTTATTAATAAAAGCCATATATGTGCGCCACAAAACGCACACACACACACACACAAACACACACACACAGAATAAATATTGTATAATAAATGTGCGGATAATTTTGATCGATTGTCGGATCCTTTTCTATGACACGAGGTGGCCAATCATAATTTTAAAGTCAAGCATTTCATTTTAATGCTTTTACGGTTTATTTTTTTTATTTTTTTAAATGTTTGTCAGATTGGTTGATTGATATTGATTCGGTTTGAGAGATGGCAAAAAAAAATAATAGAAATTAAGAGTCTGTGCAGGCAGAATTTAAAAAAAAAATTTAATGTTATTTTTATAATTTAGACAGTTTTTTTTAACATGCTGGAATTCTTTGACGACAATTTTAAATATTATTTTGTCAGAGGTGTCTTAATTCTGTAATATGTTTTTTTACTCTAAAGAAAAATTGTTGTTTTTGTCACTATATAGACAAAATCTGCTGGTAGGTAAGATATTTTTATCCATTTAAATTTTGTATTTATCTGTATAGAAAATCTCTATAGAATTTATTTTTATCTGCTGTTTTTATCTAAAAAAAATGAAAAAGTAGAATTTAATAATGACAATTTTTAAGATGTTTTATTATTTTAAAATATATTTGTTTTTAATCTGAACTTTCTTATTTAAAAATAAAGTAATAAAACAGTAAATAAGCCTTAAATGGCCTACTTAAACTATTTATCTTATAGTTTCAATTGTAAGTATTGTAGCCTTCTTCCAGGCGCGATACGCCATTTTGTTTAATGGCAGTCATAAGGTCGGTTTATGGCCAAATACTCGAGCCATAATTTTCACTATTCGTCTTGATATGAAATTGAATAAATCTCTTTCATCCCATCTGTACAACTGAAACTGTACTATATATCCAGGAGTATAACGTCAAACATTATCTCCAGCCGCGCTCGCGTCATCCCGTATATTCGAAAATGATTTACGATTTCATGTGCGTTGGCAATTTTGCGTAAATCTGTCTATAGCTATACTTGTGTGCTTGCGTTCCAAAAAACCTGTTCAAAAACAGGTTTACGATGCCCGGCCAGCCGGACACCCGGACAGTGCGGGGGCGTCAAATATTTCATTTATTTAGATCGCTTCCGCGTGCGTCTGTGACGTTACCGAGAGAGCCTGTGTGTGCTGATTAATTATTTCGAAAAAATCGTTTACCTGTGCATATCACGAGTGAATGGTGAATTTTAAACAAACAATAAACAATATATACTATATATTTATATATACGTCTATTAGGTAGCTGTGAACAGTGAATATATATAAATGTTTTTGTATATTTATTTATATCTGAATATCGAGTTTGAGTAGTACGCTACATTTAATCGAGATCCCCATGAATGGGAGCAGCAGCGCAACGTACACAAAATACCCACACTTCCAATAATTGGCATGGATTAGCACACGGCACAGCTCCGAGAGGCGTGGGTGCGGGCTGCCATTCAGGCTTTCGGAATGCAAGCACAGGCACACATACACAAAAAACGAGGTCCATTTCCAATTTCATGGCAAAACGATTTTGTATAAATTAATCTGCCGGATGTAATTCGATTGTGTATGTGTGTGTGTATGTGTGTGTGTGTGTGTGTGTGTGTGTGTGTGTGTGTGTGTGTGCGTGCGTGCGTTTATTTGTATTTGTTTATATATTTGTTTTTTGAATCGTATCTATATTTTTGGTATTTTATTTTTGTTCATTTTGCAAAGGCTTAGTTCTATGTTTAAACTGTAAATTAAATTGCCCAAATTAAAATATAGCATATTTTTTATTTAAAGAGAATTTAGTAAAGCATATGCGAAATTTGTTGTGAATGTTTTATCGAAATGAAAATAGAAAAACACTTATACAGAATAAACTTTACGAAGCTGTTTTAAAGCTTTCACGTATAAACTTACATCCTGAACCACAAGAACAAACGTGATTAACTATAGACGCTTGCTGGCGCAATCGACCTCAAAACTTCAAGTGCTTCAAAGGTTGTATAAGAAATTCGTACAGAGAGAGAGAGAGAGACAGAGAGGAGTTTCTTTAGAGCAATTTTGCCCCGTGAGTATTTGTATTACTTTGCAGTTTTAACAAGTGGTTTGTTTGTGTATACCATTTTCTTTGGCGTATCTTCGAATAAACGTTTGACTTTATATATATATATATATTTATATAAAGGGATGATAGCTTAAATTCGAGAAATTCTATAGAGGTATTCATGGAATCTTGCGATACGCCAATTCTCTTCGTTGCGCGCTGTGAAAAGTATTTTTTCTTAGAATTTAAGTTATGTTTAAAGTGGAACAAACAATATTATATTCAAATCGTGTTTTCCACCACGTAGGTATATTATATAGTATTATAGCACATTTTCCTTAAAAGTTTATTTCTTCAAAAATTCAACAGAAATATGATCGTTTAAATACGTGTCGTGTGTCCCAGAGGACTCGTTACCACGACAATGACTGAATGAATTTTATGGCCAGAACGATCTGTGCGCACACACGCAATAATGTGACCACCTTCAGTCCGCAAAAAGATACTCACACACATACATACAAACACCCGCGGTAGGGCCATGTCGTGTCAGCGGGTGGAGAGACACTAAAGTCCTAATACTCGCCAGACGCCCATACCAGAAAACCGTCACACATGGAATCCTCAACACGCAGTCCCTGTAGCACCACGTCACTGCGTGAGAGCTACACAAGGCAGCAGCACCAGGCACGTGAAAGCTCACCACACATACACAGACACAATTTTGATGACTCCATTTGTTCTGTCCGACACGTGCGACACATTTTCTTGCCACAGATCCACTGAGCCAGCCATTTCGCAGCATGAGCTTCGAATCCATGTCGTCCTAGCGCTCCTATCATCAATTCGAGTGTATATGAACTCGCTAAGCATCAAAAGGTATATTACACACTCCACAGTCTACCCACGACCAACCCACCTCCTCCCACCCCCTTGCCACACACACACACACACACACACTTTACACAATAATATATAATACCCGTGTTTAGCAGCATTACATATTCCGACGTGCTAGCGCCAAGATGAGCATATAAAAAGCGTACCCTTAAAATAAATGCTCCTCTATATATGCTCTGGCAAAGTTCTTGGCGCGGTTGCTGTGGGACGCTTGGGCGGTGTTTATGCGTCCGGCGGGCGGCGGGCGGACGTGCTACCGAGAGGCACGCAAAGAAAAATGCATTTAAATTTCAATTTAATGTAGATTCAGCAAACGCGATGTTTTTCTTTGCAAATTAAATAACAGAAAAAGAAAATCCGCGCGGCGGAACATAAAGTTTGAGTTACACTTATTTATACACTATAAACAAAGCGCACTGTACACTTTGGAAAGAGGGCGCGAATGGAGCGTCTAAGGGTACGAAGTGCAGGGATGCGGCTACGAATTTTATGATACATTTTTTAGGTGTACGGATGCGGTTTGAGCTTAAAGCCGCACCAAAGTTTATAGGTGGAAATTTGTGAGGAAACTGTTTTATTTATTTTTATGTGTTGAGCTTATTTTGAGCGGGCTCCAACAACTGTGGGTACCGCTATTTTATTGGAGGGCGGACACTTATGTGGCGAGAAGTGTTTTAAAGTAGTGTAACATTTAAATTCTTTTTATACAGTAATGGATAAATATATTTATAAGCGTTTCTAGGATGTGGCACAGGAGATGAAAACTTTGAAGGCAGGAAGTTTAGATCCTAGGTTCTTTAAGTATGGGTCGAGAAACACAATTGGGCCTCGGAAATTTTAAATGGCGATACGATAAAATACGAGACAAATTTATCCATTTTTTTGAGTTCTTTAGAAGAAGGCATATGTTGTATATTATATCTAGGGATCGCAATACCGGACCTATTTTGCAATAGCGGTATTTCGGTATAAAAAAGAGTCAATAGTAATAAAAATTATACCGGTATTTCGGTATTAAAGAAATAATTATCATTTTCAATGAAATGTTATTATTTTATGGATTTATGGATTTCTAAAGGTTCTATTAAATTAAATTTATAAGTACTTGTTATATAAGCACAATTACACTTTTTTACTCTAGTTCAAGTTTTTCAAAATAGAATATTTCGTCAGATCCCATTTCGCAAGTTCTAATTTCTCACGGTCGAATTTTCTCAAGGTCGAATTTTGTCAACATGGATTTTTTCAAGGTTTCCATTTTTCTTGCACGCACATGTTTGAAACACACTTTACGAGCAACTTATCAGAATTTTACTTTTTTACATTAGTTCATGTTTCTCAAAAAAGAATTTTCTCAGGGAAATTTCTCAAGATCTAATTTCAGAAGGTCGAATTTTTCAAGGTAAAATTTTCTTTCCGCTTCAATTTTTTGCATTTTTTTCCAATTTTATTTTATTGTACACTAGTTACAACTTTCACAAAATAGATCAGTAAAATTTCGCAGAATCTAATTTCTGAAAAACAAATTTTTGAAGGTCCAATTTCTCAAGATCGAATTTCTCAAGGTCGAATTTCTAAAGGTCAAATGTTGTAATATCTAGGTGTACATTTACATTTTTAACTTTAAACTCTGTTGGAAACCATTTTTTTTTCGGTAGTAGATTTTCATATATTTCATGGACAATATTAAATCTTATGGTGTAAGCTAAATTGTATGCCTTTTAAATACATTTAAGTTGTCTTGTAAATAGGACCTGGATATTCAAGTTAAAACCTACATTTCACTAGTACTTTTTCTAAATCAAAAATAACGGTAATACAGGTGCTTCAATACCTTTATTTAGTATTGTAAAAATGGCAGGTATTACCGGTATTTTGGTCTTGAAAAAACCTAATTATACCAAAAACAATCAGAAAAAAGAAGGAAAAATATAATATTTACTTTTTACTCCAAAATTAATTTTGGTGCGCATCGCTTGAGTTACCATAGTCTTTTTTGAAATTGAATTTATATCTTATGATGTTTTAAATGATTGGTGAGATACCCCAAGACCCTGACCCATCCTGTTTTATAAAGTATTGTATTAAATCGGTAATACACTCAAAATCATATTTTCAAGTATTGTTACAATTGAAAATTAAGTCTATCGCTTCAACAAATATTACTTCAACGTAGCAAAGGAACCTGTTCTGGTCTCGATGAACTCGATGAGACAACATTCAATTTGAAAAATTGCGGACACTGTCAAGAGCTCTTAATTTTTGCAGGGGTTGACCCTGAGACTAGATAAGAGCCGTGTATCTGGAATAACTGCACTCCGATATTTAACAAGTAGGAAAATCAATTATGGTCTTTAATTAATAGTGTCTATAAGAAGTAGTTTTAAAAATCGCTTTTGCGAAAAACACTGTTACTAAAACTAAATATAAAAATTTTAAAAAATATTGTAATAATAAAATAAAAAACAGGTACTATTTATAAAAATGTTACCAAAAAAATAAAATTTTGCAAACAAATAATTTAAAAATGATACCATATATAATATATATTTTTAATTTTTTACAGATTTTTATTATTTTTGGTTTATTTGTTTGTACTTTTTAGTACATTTTCATTTGTAATATTTATATTTTTTAGTTATAGAGTACTTTATCTTTATTATAAGGCTGTTTAATTTTTATATATATATATATATATATATATATCTAAACGAATTTCAAGGTAGTAGGTGGTAGGCACTTTTCACTTTATTGATAAATTAAAATTACTACGACTACTATTTTCTCACATGCTTTTTTTGAAATGATGTGTAAAAGCCAAAAGAACTGCATCGAAATGATAACAATCTTCACGAAAATTAGAAGAAGAAGTTTCCTTGAAATTTGGTTGAAATAAAAAATAAAACAGATAAAGAAGCTTGCCTAAATCAATACAATTTATTTAATGATGCTCATCTAAAAAAATGTATAGACACCATCTTATGGAGATTTTAAATATTTATTAAAACCTTGATGATTAGAATGATATTTACCTAAATGTGGATTGAAGTTTAATATAATTCTACTGAAATAATCACATACCAATTTCAATTGAATTCAAGATAATTAAAATCGCCGGTTCTTGCTATATAAATTAAATTACATATCTGCCAAAACCTTAATATCGTTTTATATTATCATAATTTAAACTAAACTTAACTGGAAATAACCAATCAATTGTAATAATTTCTACGAAACATGAAACATAAGTTCTCGTTTAAAATATATTTAAAAAAACATTTATATTAAACTCGAAGTCATCTTATGGCACAGGCACCGTCACAGCCCGCCGCGTATCTAAAACAATACAATTACTCATTCAATTTTCAATTAATCGCTCAATTGCACAATTTTCTCGAGCTGTTATACTTAAACTATTATGTGAATCATTGGTATATAATACTATATATTAAATAAGAGTGTGTATGTGTGTGTGTTAAATAGCATAGTTCTATCCGGAAATAAATGCATATATGCTCCCCGATCCCCGTACCACGCCCACGCAATACGCATTCCTCACAAACCACACATATATATAATAACTTATACTATATATGTATTACGTATGTAATATATCATCTTAGTATAGTATTTATCTGCGTATCTGTATATACAGAGTATATAGTATAGATATGTTAGACCGAAACCACTCAGCCAGCACACAGAAATTTCATCTACAATTTCGTATAGATGTTTAAGTCTGATCGAGTGATTAAGAATTAATTGTAATTGATGCCAATTCAATTTGCTCAATTTACTCAACATACGAGTACTTATATATAGGGTTATTCTGTGTTATATATATATATATATATATATATATTTAATTAAACACAAAAACACACACATAGTCGTTTAAAATGACATGCATATTATGCAATTCCTATTTGCTATAGTATAGTCTAATCTAAACACATATAGTATGACACGCACACACACACACAAATGTATTTTAAACAATGCACAATTGCATACTGGCATACCAGCTCCACACACACAAACACACACTCACATACATTATAGTGCTGTAGAGGTTTCTTTGTGTTAGTGCGCGGCGCGGTGGTGGTGGTGATGACTGGTGGGTCGCGGTTTTGCGGGTGCATACTCGCGCTCAGGCGGAAAATGCGCGCTCTGGCTGCTTCGTATGCGGTGGATTGTGTGTGTGTGTGCTAGAGGAAAAGCACCATTCGCTGCTCCGTGTGTCAGACACCACGGTAATAATATGTGTATATGTATAATATATAATATACGTATATGTATGTATATTTTACGAGTGCAAGTGTTTGTTTGAACAGTAGTAATTACCGTGGATTGAAAACCGCCTGCGCGGCTATACTTTGTATCCTGTTATTTATATCGCTACCACTAGATATCCATACAATACTTAATTTACAACTGTATATGTATATTTGAGCACCCGCCGCGTTGCGACGTGCGAGTTAAAAGATGAGTGCATATCACGCACAGTAATGCGCTTGGTGGTTTGCCTTAAATATACCTCTGCGTCGATTACTTTAAGAAATCACCCACACAAATTAAAATCAGACACGTTTTTATACGCCAAGAAAAACTGTTGAAAAGTACAAAGTAAGCTATGAATTATGTTTACACAGGACCTCCACGAGACAAATTTTATGTCAGGACTTATATGCGATGACATGAGAAAGTCTCGTAGAGACCCAACAAGGTCTTGACATAATTTATGTCTACCGATATATCAGCGTTAAGGTCAACATTTCAGTATATTTTACATCCTTTTTATTAAATTACTGATCACTGTTTAAAATTTATATTGCATTCCTTTGTGGTTTGAAATACTAAAAAAATGGTGCCAGGATTTTTTTTATTTAAAAAAAAAACACTTGTGTGAATTTTACACGAAATAATATTATTTTAGTTCTTACCATACCCGGTATTATTTAATTTGTAGTTCATTCGATGAGATAACCTCCAAGTAATTAATATTTCTACCAACTTCCGCACTCCTTTAATTCTTATTAAATAAGGTGGCCAAATCGATGCCCAGTATTACCTTAATAATCTTTTGAAAGCATGTGTTGTTCAGTGGGCAGAAAAGAAATGTATAGAGACCATATATACATTTTAGCAAGATTGGACTAATTTACACAAAGCGACGTCAACGCAAAACAGAAAATGTTGCGGATTTTATATTATATTTTACAATGAGTGGCGTGCTAGTTTACCAAAATTAAATTATTAAATTAAATTCCACAAACTTTTAAACACAGTAAATATTGTCTAAAACTGAGAAAGTCAATACGACCTCAGTGCATTCAAAACGTCCTATAATTTATCAGTGACGTTAATCCGTAAAGAAAATAATAAATTATGGATATTACTCTCAAGTGTAAAATATACAAAAATTAAAAAAATATTTCATTCAGAAACTATTAGAATTCAAAAATGTAAACAAAACCGCCAATTCTTTAAAAGTGCATTTTGTCTAAAATAATAAATCAAAAAAATCCGCCAAGCAACAATCAGTCGAAAACAAAATTCTAAAAATTCTGAAACTAAAACGATAATTCATTGCAATTGTTTTTAATTCTCGATAATTCTCTATAATTCTTATAAAAAACCTATTTTTTAATTAATCAAAAACATATAATTTAAAAAAATATTAAATAAAACAAACAAAAATTATTATACCGGATTTGCAAATTGAACTGTCTGTCTCCGAAAAACTGCTCTAAAATTCAAATAGATATCACAAATGCATCAATAATTTAACTGAACAATTATTGAAATGTTGCCTATTAACGTCTTCAATTATTTTATTGTGACTGAAATAAGCCGAGTTAGGGCAATGAATTTAAAAAAAAAATCGGTGATTGCTCTTCATTTCAAGGGAAATTGGAACATAGAAAAACGTCAAGAGCTGCCAAAACTACAATTCAACATTAACTACAATGCAACTGGCAATATTGAGAAATCCATCGTTTGTGGACGGCAATGCACCACGAGGCAAACGCCTAAAAAAATCCTCCTCTTCTATTATCTAGAAATCCAGAGCGCTCCATATCATGACTGGCACAGGAACTGAACGTGAGCATCGGTATTATTCTAAACATACATAAAAAAAGATAAGTGGTAAAACGTTTTATAAAAATAGTATCAGGCACTCACTGCTTTGCAGCGTCGCAAGTGATATAGAATGATCGAAGGCACTGATTCTCTTGTACGATGATGGAGCGCTTCCCTTGGTGTTTACCGAGGAAGGCACATATTGCATTAAGCAATTTGTCAATATACGAATCGATCGGGTTTAATTCAAGGGACGTGCCAGCAATAATTTGGAAAGATTTTGAGTCACTCGACAGAAAGAAGCAGACCAAACCATAATCTGTACGTCAATAACCGAAAAAGGCCGTTCACTGCTTATTTTTTGGCGATGGGCTACAATGGGGACAAGATAAACAACAAATATACTGAGATACGTTTTTGCGACCTGGACGGTGGCCGAACAATTAAATCGGTTTAAAGCTCTAAACTTTCCATAATGACTCGCAACATTAGGACAAATAAAATTTAAAGAAAACTTGGTTAAAATCCAACTTTCCAGTTTAAATCAATTGAAACATGTGACCGCTGTGCTCGCCCGATTTGAATCCCCAGGATTTTTGTTTATGAACCATTTTGAAGGCCAAAGCTTGCACTAAAAGAAAAACAAATTATTGAAATCGCTTAAGTTTTCCTTAACGCGAGACTGGAACCGTATAAGTGACGACATCATTCGTATAACGTGTTTTTCGTTTAGGAAGAGACCTTATTTATATTAAATCTGAATAGCATTTAAAAAAACTTTGGAATTTGACCATTTATTTAAAAAAGATCACATAAAAAAGTGAAAATTAGTTATTATTATGATATTTTTAAATACCGAAACTTCATTTTGAAAACCCGGTAAATACATAAAAGGATGGTTGTAGAGTCCGATGGCTAGGTTGTGTACTACAAAAAAATAACGGGTTAAGTTACCACGCTGGTGACACACGTCCGGTCACGTTCACGGCCAAGAAGAGAATAGAGCGCTGTCCTCCTGACACCAATTGTTGATGACGTTCCTCTCTTATCTCTCAGTGTCACGGATGTCAGTTTGACGCTTTTCTGCAGTACCTCAACCCGGTCGACAAAACTTAAACAATACAAATTATATAATATTAGAATTATATTAGTTTTCCTCAAATCGTTTTTTTTGCAGCATTCGATAGATTATTTTCGAAATAATTTCTTAACCGAGAGTGATCAATTAAAAATATTTTTAGTCATTTTAGAATAAAATGTGGTTAATCGACTGCCGCAAGAAACGCCTTTTCTATTTGGAGAAAAATGTGAAGTTGGCTCCCGAAATTATTTTTGGAATACCTTTCTAACTAATGGCCATCGATTCTGGTCAAAAAGTCAATCGAATGCTGCAAAAAAACACTGTTTTTATCTGGGGTAGTGCAAACGAAAAGTTTGGTTTGGTTTTATAATAAACACTTTGTGTAAAAGTAAAAAAAGGTATTCTAGAAATTCCAGAAATTCTCTAAATGAATGAAAATTGGGAAAAATATATTGGTCGGTAATTCTCGAGAATTCGGGAAAAGAATTTGTCTAAAAATGTCTAATTGCAACGTGTTGTTGACATTAATAAATAAATTCAATTAAAATAATATTTTTTATTAAATATATATATATATATAAATATATTAATTAGGTTTGTATCATTCTGAATT
>JAAAKO020048886.1:0-11324 GCA_010015015.2 Bolitophila cinerea
TAATATTTTTTTTCGTGTTTCCTTGTATCATTCAATATCCTTCATACAAAGAATTGCTTTTTAGTTTGGGATCTAAAAAACACATATAAAAAATGCCTCTATTATAAAAATATATGAATATACAATAATTAAATTGTTAATAATTTCACTACAATAAGCTAGATAAAGATAAATATTTATTTCATGTTTTTTTTTTGTATTTTACATACAGTAAAATTCGCTCAGTTGTTAATCTCGATTGAAGAATTTGAACTTTGTTCCATTTTTCAGGGTAAAATTTATGCGTAGCAACACAAAAACATTAAAAAAAATTAAGCTTTTTAAGTTTTTTGCAATTATTGCCAAAACTGTATATTCTAGAGTAAAATTTAACCAAGACATATTGAAGAGCACCGAATTTTTCGTGGAATAAGTACAATTTATAACAAATAATAAGGCAGATATGATCAATAAAAAAGAAGGTTTGTGCCTACAAAACTTACAAAACTTTTAAAATTTGACCGGATATCTAGTATTTACTATGTGGTAGCTAAATGTGTGACTATGTTTTTTTATATGTGTTCATTTAACCGCCGTTTATAATATTAATAGTTAATTTTGTTTGCAGCTAAAACTAGGGACTGATATTCGTACAGCTTTTGGAAAAAAATATAGCTTTCTTGTTCGAAACCGATTAATTCACTATATAAAGTTTTTCTTGATTATTCTTTATTGATGTTTCATTGAACACAGTCAGACAAAAAGTAAAGAGAAGAACTTCAAAAAATAGTAACTAAACAAAGACACTTTTGTGTTATAATTAATTAAGTTATAATTATCTTTTTACAAAAGCTACAGTATATAATTTATTGCTTGAAACATTTCTAATACTCCTTCTCAATCAATTAATCCGCAATTGAATAGTAGCTTTTAAAGTCGCTTTGCTGGCATAGGCTTCATGAAAAAATCTCCCAGCAACTCCTCCGACAGAGGAGTACGTTACCCATTTCACCGTGATCCTTAACAAAATAGCACATTGAATATTAATATGTTTTGAACGGTTTGAGAATTGCATTTTCGTCCTCGATCATTTTTAGGCAGCTCTGTTTATTTTCGTAGATAATTGTTCAATCATTCAAGACTTGATTAAAATCACAAAGAAGACGCCTTATCCAAATAGTCTCTATGCATGTTTCAGACAATGAAATAAATTCAGCTTCACTAGAAGATAAAGCTACATAGCTCTATTTTCTACAAGACCAACTCACCAAACCCGAATAAAATGTAACCACTGTTCGATTTTCTGTCAGATCTGTTTTCCACCCAATATGCCAAAAGCGGAAAATATTTTTTTTGCCTAATAAAAGGTTTTAATTTGCAGTACCCTTTAAATATTTAAGCACCCGTTTTAACTCGTTCCAATCAGCTTGTGTAGGCTGGCTGACTCTTTGTGCTAATATCGAGACACTCGCTGTGATGTCTGGGCGAGTATTTACTGATAAATACAATAAGCAACCAATCAACTTTTGATATTTGTCACCATCCGTGAGTATCTGTCTGATTCATGTACATCATTACCAAAATGCGTGCTCAAAGGAATCTTAGCATCACTTAAAGAAAAATCTGCTAGTACCTTCTGGATATAATTCGCCTGGTTCACCAAAAATGTGCCGTCTTTGTCTCTGTAAATTTCCAGTCCAAGATAGTTGTTTATTTCGCCAAAATTTGTGATCTGGAATTGAGATGTGATTTCTTGCTCAGCATTTTCAATGTCTTTCAAATGTTTGCTTTGCGAAGACTAAATCATCCACGTACACAAGAATACATCACCATTCCCTTGTAAGCTTTCTCGCATTTAGCTCCGAACTTTAATTTAAACACCCATTTGCTATTTTTCTGCCGTCGGGAAGCTAGCGGTTAGTTCCCAAATCTGATTCTCATTACGATACTTTATCTCCTCCTTCTTCGCTGCCAACCATTGTACTTTATTTGGGCCAGTCATTACCTCTTTATACGGTTTTGTCGCTTTAATTTCTGCTGCAGCGATAATGATCTTATTAATTAGACGTCTGGGTGGAATTCACTTTGTAGATCGCTCAGATCGTCGAACTGGTTAAGATTCATCATCATCATCATCATAAATTTCGTCGCTGTAAAATACCTCATCTTCGCTGTCGTTTTTTGCTTCGGGATCTTCCATAATTTTACCATCATTACTGCTCAACAATCGATGCGGTTCAGCTGATTCACTTACAATTATTTCGGCATTAACAACATTTGATACCACCTTTTTATTTGAACTTTTATCTTGTATGTCAAATCTTACGTCTCTACTAATTTTCACACGCTTTGTTTCAGGGTCAAAATAATTTTAGGTTTTGGATTGTTTATCATATTCCACCAAAATCATTGGTATTGCCTAACGATCTTGTTTCTGCCTTCTATCGTCCGGCAAATGAACAAAGCATTTCGATCCAAAACTTTTGAAATATGGAATGTTTGGTTTTCGTCCATACCAACCTATTTTTTTGAAGTTCTTCTCTTTACTTTTTGTCTGACTACTGTTTGTGTTCAATGAAACATCAATTAAGAATTATCCAGATAAACTTTATATGGTGAATTAATCTGTTTCCAACAGTATTCCGAACAAATCATGAATTGTTTTTTTCAGCTTAAAAGATACATCCATTTTAAAGGATTTTGGCAGGGAATGTGTCTTATTCCATAAGGGCCAAACAGTAATGAAAATTATCATATTTTTAACTATTGCTCTAGATTATAATCCGTTCCATTCTCTGGTATATAATATTTTAGTTAGAAGAAAGTAGAAATAGACAGGAGTAGACGCACAGGTAATGGCTTAAAAAGGTGTTAAATATCTTTGGAAAATTCTCCCTTAAACAGCCTCTCCCGAAAACTATTTAAAAAATGGCGATTCTTTACTTTAAACGCTTTGCTCCAGTTTTTGGGGGATTTTGTTAAGTTTATTTAGATCCGTCCGCTAAAGTGTTATGTTACACATCGTTTCGGACATAATGACCATGGGATTTATCTTTACGTCCGTTTGAAACAGACATATAGGCTTTATGTCCGTGAGCTTTATGCTATCCCACCATAACTGGTGTTAAACTGATTTTAACTGAATCCGAAAAAACGATCTACAAAATTGGGTTTAGTTTTATTATTCCACAAAATTTCTGAGACTACTAACTGGTTGTGATAAGCAAACAGAAAACCATATCATTTCGAAGATATAATACCAATGATCCATTGATCTGTTGATGATCGTTCATATCGTATACATCTTCTGTGGGGCAGTGTTCCAAACAAAAAGCAGAGGATCGAATCTAGTTCAATCGTTCGGAAAAGTGAAATAATAATAATAATAGTCGAGGTGCTCCACTGCGTACAGCGAGCGCACTTGTGTTCGCAGACCTTGAAAACAATTCCACTATCACTGCGCACGAGCTCTATAAATTATATATATATATATATATATAAATAGTATAAGTTAGATGAGTGTAAGACGACTGAATACGTGTGGATAAACGAACAAGTACACTTATACATTTCTATATAATAATAATCAGATTATACATATCATAATAATAACTAATAACATACATCCAAAGAAGAAGATGAAAACAAACATACAATAATAATAATAGCGCAAAATGAACAACATTCTCTAGATTTACCATGTATTTATTATAACTATTTTAGATATATATATATATATTTATAAATATTATATTTGTTTATTTTTATTTCTTCATTGGCATAATGAAAAGTAGGTGCATTTTTTAAGTAAAAGTACTTTGCATGATTGTTTCTGCTATTTCTCTTTGAATGTGTTTGTGTGTATGTATATATGGATCGAATATGTATCGGTAGAATGTGTGTGTATATGTGTGTGTGAATGTACTGGTGTACGTCGAGAACATCGAAGAGGTATGCCTTGCGAGTTGCGAGTACAAGAGTTGTTTGCATTCACCTGGATCGAATGCACACGCAAGGAAATCTGCACGCGCCACCAGACACGCGTTTGCATACACACAAACACACACACTCTCAAACATTCTCACACACACACGCAGACACATATTTTAAACGTATATTACACTCGAATTAAATGAATGTTTGTTATTGAACAGAATTTTGTTTATTTTCTTTACATACAATTATTTATGTGCACAAACACTCAGCCTCTCAAAGAAAAGAAATTTGTGAATTATACTATTGCCGAGGCAAAGACGACGGCGATGGCTGCGGCGACGGCTGGCGACGCATAGAATGCTGTTTCACCCGTTATTTCCGCGGCATAGCTCGGCACGGCGGCCCGGTGGCGGCTAAGATGCGAAACGGTTGCGTATTTAAATATATTATTATGGATGTATGCTAATGCGCGCAAGTGCGATGTCATCAATTTCCGTGACAAGAATCTTGATATTAAATTGATTTTAAATTATGTTGTTTGCACCGTTCGTTGACATGTGTATGCATCTATGTTGTGTATGTGTATGCTCAGGCGCACAATGCACGCATAAGCGCATAATCGTTTAGCAAGCTTTTACGGACCGTTTGCTGGCATGCACTTTAGTGCATATTAGTTAACTGGTATAATGCACTCTAATGTATTACGTGCATTCCTTTATTTCAATAGGTTGTTTATTAATTTGAACTAACTGTGCATTTTTATGCAAATGGAACGTAATCTTTTATTATTTTTTTGTTTTAAATAATGAATTTAAATATAACAAAATAAATACTTTTTCTCTCGCAAATTGCTGTTTGCTGTGTGGAGAGGGATTCAAAGTTAAAAATAATTAAAATATATTTATTATTAGAGCCTGAAATTTCTGTGTCTAAAAAAGGTATAAACCAATAATGGTAAAGCGGCCATTTATTTTTATTTTTTTATTACTATCTACTAAAAATAATTTGGATATCATAATAGGCCGGAAAAACAAGGCGTAATTAAATAAAAAAAATCCGTGATGCAAAAATAGAAAATGCATACATATAAACCATAAAACTGCAGTAAAATTACATAAATATTCACTAAAAATACAATATATGCAGGGTTTGCAATACCGGGAATGTAAATAGGAACCGAAAATCGGTTCCTTTACTGAACTTGGAACCAGAAGCGGTTCCGGGATTTTTAAAAAAGTATTTCCGGGCAAACTGGGATTTTTAAAAAAGGATTTCCGGGCAAACCGTGAACAGTGATTTTAATCCCGGAAACTCTCGGAAATACGTGCTTTTATGCATAAACAAACATTTAACCAGTGATTAGTTTAAAAAAACATGTGTTTTTATTAGCTGTATTTATTTTATTAAATATTTTATGTATTATGAAATGCAAATTTAATCTGAGTATATTTTTTTATTTTAAAAATAATCCATCTCTTAAGCTGAGTTAGAAATTAGACCTAATTTGGCTTTTTTTGTTCGTGGTTTACAGTTTAATATGAATTGTGTTGGACTAAGGATATATTCTTTGCATATAGTTTTAAAACAAAACTAATTTAAAAAAAAAAATATATCACAATCTGTTTATAATACATATTTTATTATAAATTTGTATAATCTTTATTTTTATTGCAGATGGATCGAAAAATTTGTTATGCATTTTAACTAATGATTTCTTTAAAAAAAATTATAAGAAAAACTCACTAAAATGCTGTTTTTTGTATTCAAATATTTATTAAAGTATGTACTTTTTAAAAGAAGATTTTTTTAAGTAGATTTAAAAAAAGGGAAATCTAAACAATCAACAATTTGATCTCACATTATATTTTAAATAAAATAAAATATAAATAATTTCTAAATAATTGATAAATCAAAATACAAACGATGAAGGAGAAACTGGTAATTGTTTTACGATAAAAACGAATAATTAAACGCTAAAATCAAAATTACAAAAATTTGATTTACTGGTTTGTAATTCCCAAAGAAATTTATTGTTTTCAGTAATTTCATAAATATTATCTAAAATAAAATATAATAATAATAATAAAATATCATTTAGTTTTTAGATAAATCTTAAAACTTTGATTTTTCTATTCAAGCATAGGATAATACGTTAGATTTGCGAAGACTTATTATTGAGAAACTTGTTCCAACAGAACTTAAATATATATGCCATTGCGGATGTAAACTAATTAAAATCGATTTATAAGTCGAAAACTCTTTTAATTTTATTTTGCTGAGAATGAAATTTTTTTTTTTTTTTGAAATAAATCCATATAAAAGAAAATAGACACATTCTATTTAATTTAGGTGAGAGAGAGAGAGAGAGAAAAAATAACAAATTTTTCGAAAAAGAATCCATGTATTAAACAAAAACACATTTAATTAAACTTAACTGAGAGAGCGAGAAATAGAATACTATTTTTTTTGAATTTCAGAGAGAGGTAGAGAGAATACTAAATTCTTGAATTAAAGTCCATATATATAAGACGAAAACACATTTAAGCTGAGTGAAAGAGAGAGAATACACAATTATGGAAATAAAATATATATAAAAAACGAAAACACATTAAATTTAATTTATCTTAAAGAGAGAGACAGAATACTCAATTCTTGAAATACATATACATATACAAAAAAAAACATTTAATTTATTTTAGCTGAAAGAGCTGAAAGAGCTGAAAGAATATAAAATTTTAATTTAAATTAACTGAGAGAGCGAGAGAGAAAGAATACTAAATTCTTGAATTAAAATCCATTTATAAGACAAAAACACATTTATTTTTTTAGATGAGAGAGCAAGAGAGAGACAAAATACACAATTTTTGAAAATAAAATCTATATATAAGAAAAATCATTAAATTTAATTTAGATAAGAGAACGAGAGAGAGAATACTCAATTTTTTGAATTAAAATTCATATATAAGCAGTGCTGCCAAAGTGCAAAACTTAAAAAGGGTACAGTCTGAAAAAAATCGGAATACTTCAAACCAAAACGGAGTATACATATTGGATTTTCGAAATTATTTTATATAAATATAAAAATTCTTGGGTTAAAGAAAAAAGTATTTATTTTTAGTTTTCTAATTATTTCTTGTATTATATTATTTACCGATCATGATTGCAAAAAAGTAGACATTTTTTATCATTTCATTTTTCTGACATCTAAAAAAGCTGATAAATTGTGTTATATTTAACGATGATGAGCCTTTTTAGGTTAGTTTTTACGTTTTCAATGTTTTAAGTTTTTCTTCGATTTTTCTTTCTTTTAAAATTTAATTCAAATGTACTTCGATTGGTAGGACTGATCGGTTCTTTAAAAAAAAACTATTTAAATCGATTCAGATTAAAAATAGAATTTCTTCGATTTTTAAATTTTTAAATTATGTTCTGTTTTTTGTTATTATTTCTTCGATAATAAGAACACAAGCAAAAAAAAATAAATTGTAAAAACTATTTTAGAAATATTTTAGGATGCCTAAGAATCTTTGAGATTTCCAATTGTGTTTGTGTTTTTTCAATATTTTATTTATTTTTATGTACAATATTATAAGAATACCTATACTCATACAAAATTAGCCACAGAATGTTTTTTTTTAAATCGATAAATCAATACGATAAAAAAACGATTTTATTCGATTTATCGATAAATCGACCAGACCGATCGATGACGATTGACCAAATCTCGATTGGCCGACATCACTATAAACCAAATATTGTTGAGGGATGTAGCGAAAGGTGCCCTTATTACGAAAGCAGTGTTTTTTACGAGAAAGAAGAGGGAAAGGATATGAATTTATTTATTTATTTATTTATTTGATGCCTTCGCTTATGGATTGAATTCCTTCAAGCTGGTAATTAAAATACAAAGATTATTCTATAATTATTACAATATATACTAAAAATAAGGGATAACATGGAAAAAGGATTTTAGAGAAAGGATCGGGCTTATAGCGGCCCTGCTCGCTTAGGGAGACACAAAACTTAAAATTATTAGAATTTATACTTAATAAAATAATATATATAATAATAAAAAATATAGTGAACATGGAAATTATTATTATTAATTAATAATTAATAATTAATAATTAATAAATAATAAAAATGCCCACCTCAACTTATCTTGTTTAGTATGATTTTTTGATGGCAAATCATTTTTTTTGCATATGATACAAAATTTCCCCAAACGGATTTTTACAATTACCAAATTGTTTTTACTGAATAGCCATTTTTATATAATTTAATTACAAATATCCAGTACCTCAACCTTATTTGTTTGGTTGGAAAGTTTGTTTAAATGATGGATTTTTTGCAAATGTTGTTGTACAACTAATTATTTACTAATGCAAATTCCAACGAACATTTCATCAATGGCTGATCGATAAACCAGTAAACGGAGAATGGCGAATTGATTTATAACAGCTGGGAATTGAATGTGCCAATGATGCAGCACGACTATTAACATTGCAAATAAAGCTAAAAGTCGCTTCTCGGCTTTTAATAGCTAAGATCAAAGTGTAGTATCTGTTCTTATCAGCTTACCATCTGATAGATCCTCCATAAGGGGGACAACAAATGTTAAACTGATTTTTGTAATTTGCGGAGTGCTAGGAGCTTGCTCCACCTCTGTCGCAGGTTGGCCCGGTATTGCAGTAACGCCGGGAAAAAAATAGCCGAAAAAAGTTTGCGGAATATTTTATGTCGCCAACAGGAACAGGGTAACTGTCTAGCAAATAGCAGCACAATTCAGTGGAAGATTCAACACTTGCTCCAATCATCCTCGTTGCTCGGTGGCTTGACGCGCTGGTTGGATGCAGTAGCTATTTGTACGGCAATTTGCGAAAATTCATTGCTGTTTTGTACTGGACCTTTTTTGAGGCGTCTCAATCTTCATCGCTACAGAGTTGTGATATTTATGTTTAGGTTAGTTTCATTTTAGATTGTTCTATAATGTCCGTTAGTTTTGTATGAAAGGCCGCAAACAGGGTCAGGAATTGGTGTTTTATTTTTTTTTATTTTATGATTTTATGCATGAAATAGACTCCTCAGTTCACAAAAATAATCATGTGAGAAGAAGAGAGAAAAGAGATTTTGGGAGATTTTTAGAAGGTATAATTTGCCTGTCACCGTTTTTTTGTATAAACTTTTTAATTTTTTTACTTGCGTGAACCCGGCCCAATCAGCTAAGTCGGAGCCAGGGCAAGTGGGAAGGTGAGGCGTTCCCGTAAGTGAACAGGTGCAAAGCCTCACCTCCGCAAGTTCCCTGATAAGAGTTTAAATAGCATTTTGTCTGAAACATATTGGCAAAATCGCAAAATTCAATGTTGGACCGTTGCGATTGGAAATTAAGGAAATAAACGGGAACATATCTTTCCAGGATTTTGGAATTTGGTATATTTTAAGTGGCTTACATTCAGAATCGGACATTTTGCATGAAAAACTAAGATAATTTATGAAATTAAAACAAAAACATCATAAATGAATCGTTTGAGCAGCAACCTATACAAAAAATAATGTCAAAACGATAGCCGCAATCCTAGTAGAATTGCATGTGTGGATTGCTGTCCATGCGATCATTTATAGTGCGCAATCCAAAAGATTGCTTACATCTTGGCAATTTCTTATTGCCGAATCTGTTCACACGACTTGCCAAATCGCGCAATAATTACATGCGGCAATTTCGACACAATCGTAGATTGCGCAATTATAAATTGCTTTCACACGAGTGCAATCAAGAATTGCGTCGAAATTTCAAGAAATTGCGTGATTGAGCAAGTCGTGGGACTATAGCATAAGTTTTGTGCTTTATTGACGTTGACACGTAATGCAAGCTCTTGCATCTTCAAAATGTAACTCATCACTGACACTTTGCTCAGAATATAGATTGTTTTTCATTCTCTCCAGAATATCCGAAACGGTATAAGCACGGAATTTACAAAAAAACGGAATATTTGTTATTTCTCGTAATGTTTATTAAGGTTATGTTTTGTGGTGTTTTCGGAATGATGGTTTGTAATGAAATGACGTTTTCTCTGTTGGCAGTTTGATTCAAAAAAGTTTACTTTCGTCGAACTGTCAACAGAGTGCGTACTGGAATCAGAGTGCGTTTAGTAAATAAAACTAAATAGTATAATAAATTATTACAATATTTTATTTTTTATCTTAAAAATTAGTAATATTTTATTTAGTTTTATTATGTCGGTTAGTTTGAAAATGTTTGCATTATATAATGTATTAGTAGGAGTGTCATATGATTTTTTAGACAAGCATTACTAGACTTATTTTGCATTTTTTTCTAACGGCCGTATTTTTCACTCGTTTAAAATTGTGTGTTTTACGTGTTTTAAACTCAATTTTAAAAATACAATTAAACACGAGAAAACAAAACCAAAAAATCTAAAACCAACCTTTCAACTTTCACTGGTTTTACGTGTTTTAAGCAGTCGGTTTTATTGTGTACTAATAGCATAATCAAACATACCGAAACTGGTACAAATTTAAAACAATTGACAGCGTTTGACATTAAATTTAAACGTGAAGAATTGTGGCGACAAAACCTCATTGACCGCTTTCTGGTAACTACTCGCCAAACTGAAGCTTAAATCCAATGAAATTAGAATTGGCAACAAACATTTCCCGATACCGCCGAATGTATTTGCTGCGACGGAACAATATAGAAACCGGCACGATGCGGAGGAGAGCAGACAAACATCAAAGATATCAAGCATTGACTATGAGAAATTGTCCATGCAGCTTCGTCCAGTACATAGTCACCCAGTACAAATTCGTCATGCCGTTTCGGGCCACCAATTAAATTATCATGTTGCGCAAAACCGCATCAACGATGGTTATCTCTGTTTATTATAAATAATTATTTTGGATTTGGTTTTTATTATTTTTTTGTATATTTTTTTTCGTTAATTACGAACAAATTTTTGTTACCCGGCGAGGAAATCTTCACGTGTAAAGTGCATTTTCGCAGGAGCACCCTTACAAATAGTTGCAAAATGCTTTGGCGCGCAAAAGGCAGGTATCTCGACACGATTCACTGTGAAATGGCCGATATAATCCGCCGCTGTTTTCTTTATATTGCAGTATGCCAACAGACAGTTCTCCTTCAAAGTGGTTAACTGGTTCTACTTAGCCATAAGTATAACCAAGCAACAATTTCTGGTTTAAATCTCATTACATAACGTATTCTAAACGCTGGTTAATAACTTCATACATGAATGTAACGTTTCAATAATGCTACTTGAACGCTATGCATACGTTTCCTTAGCGTTAATTCCCCTGTTTTTACAACTTGTTACACATATACCTAAACGTAACGTTATATATAACGTTATGTACCGCATTTGTAACGCTTCTAT
>JAAAKO020048897.1:0-11323 GCA_010015015.2 Bolitophila cinerea
TATATTATCATTAATATTGTTATGTATATCCTATAAATAAATAAATAAATAAATAAATAAATAAATAAATAAATAAATAAATAAATATATCAACTCATTTTTATCCAAAAATAATACAAGCAAACGCAAAATTATTGTAGAAGGTACTCTTAATTCATTTGTATGTAATAAGAGCTTTGATTTAATAGTCGATTAATCCCTGAAAAACATCAAATAATCGTCGATTCAAATAACTTTCAAGATTTAAAAAAACGATGTTAGTTTTTTTGATTTTTTACTTTTTTTCTGTTACTGAGTATTTCAGCATATTAAAATCATATTGAAGTAAAAAAAATAAATAAAAGTAAACTGTAAACATAAAAGATCAATTCAAAAATTCATACATATTTTTGAAACAATAAAATCGTTTTCTGTTTTTTCGATTATTCGTTTTTGAAGACATCGAATAATCTTAATCGACGTTTTTTTAGCTTTTCTTGCCTTTTCTTGCTACACTGATTGAATTACATATTACACACACTCCAAACAACTCAAGCTTGATTCGGCCGGAAAATAGTCGTGTATTCTTTCAGCTATTTTGATAACTTTTAGTGTCATTCAACCGTTAATCTATTACAAAGATAGGACGCACATTTTGTACACTAACAAAAGTACTTGTTATCGTAAATTGGATGATAATATAAAATAATTTAATTTGTCATTTATTAAAATTATTATTAAATATCAAAACATAACAGGTAAATATATAATACGGCAAAATGATGGGTTTAAGTAAAAGACATACAGATCAATATAGGTGACAGGCAAACTATACATTGTATAAATCTCCCAAAATCTCTTTTCTCTCTTCTTCTCTTGTGTTTTTGTTAAATAAAAGAAGAGTGCTGCGCTTGCAGTCGGCTGCCATTGTTCAGACGGGTCATTGTCTGAACAAGCATCTCCATAGAATAGGAGTTAAGAACTCATCGCTGTGCAGAGCGTGTGAGATGGAAGATAAGACAGTTGAACACTTCATATATGACTCTCAAATATAAGATTGTCTACATTAGGAGGCTTTATCATTAGCCCAGACAATATATGATTTCTGTCAAACTAAAATATATTTAAAACTTTAAGTATTAAAGAAAGAAATGGTTTGAGATAGAAAAAAATAAGTATAAAAATATCGGAGGAGCACAATGGGTCCAAACTGAGACCTGCGTGCGCCTGTCCCTCATGGGACGTTACTCCACAAATTAATCTAATCTTATCTAAAATGTTTCTTTCAGTGTATATACGAGTACAAGAAAAGCACACAGATTTTCCAGTTGTTGCGCGAAAATGGTTTCAAACAGATTTTTCAGTTAAACAGAATTGCGCACAAGATTTGAATGCATAATCATCGTTTTGCTTTTAATTACTTCATTCCGAGAGAGCGTTGAATTAATATCGGTTTTTGCTCCTGAAAGCTCAACGTACAACATCCCTACGCGGAAGCGGACAAGCGTACGAGCGCCATAGAGCCCGTCGAGCGCACCCCATTGGAATTTTAAGCACGTCCGTGTGATTCATGACAACAGCTAACTCGCACCCCTAAACGCAGCCGCTCACCACCCGCCGCCTGTATATCTAGAGTGTCACCCGACGTCCACCGCCCGCCGCCGTTGTTCCTTGGTGTGTGTGTGTTCCTCGTTCTTTTTCGCGCGCTTTTCTCTCGCTGTGTGTGTGTGTGTGTGTGTGTGTGTGTGTGTGTGTGTGTGTGTGTGTGTGTGTGTGTGTGAGTGTGTGTGTACACATAAATGTGATATACCGAAAATTACCGCAATAATGTTTTGTTTTATTAGCCCCAGAAGCCGACTGAATGCTAAGCGCGAGCGGTGGCATGGCGCCCGTTTGCTATATATATATATATATATATACATATATTGTATACTATATTAATGATTATAGGAGCAAAGTGTTTATGTGTGGGTGACGCGCGCGATTGCATACGCACGCACGCAGCACGTTTGAAATTGTTTCGGTGATTTATTGAATTAAGAGTTTACATATGCTGCGAAAGGACGGGATGGGGTATAAAGGAGAGCACACAATTTGCTGGGGATTCAGGCACACCTGATTTATGTTAGTTTTCCTGGGGTATTGCCAATTTATAGAAAGGCAATTATGTGCGTGCGTGTCCTGGTAATGAAAGTGTATATACTTTCGCCAGGGTTGACGTGTTTTTTAGGAGCTTTCGGGCAGGAGAAAGCAGAAAACATCAACTTTGTGTAGTTCTTTTTGCAGCTACCCGCATACAGTTTAGAATGCCATTTGGAAAAAACAACAACAATATTTAATAATTCGTTTAGTTTTTCTCGATGATCATTATGTAATTTATTTTGCGGTTAACTTTCATTATTTAGGGTATGACTTAAATCTATAAAACCTTTGAATCTTAAAGAAAAAGTTAAAAAAAATTAGGATCAAATAAAAAAATAATTATTATTTCTTACAATTTACTACATCCTGTCATAAACCGGTGAGGCTAACAATGTTATACACCTCTGATTTGACACCGACGATATATTGTTTTAAAAAAATATAGTTTATAATATATATTGACAAATAAAAACATTACTTTCCGCCCTTGAAATAAATGTACAGCACACAAAACGAATATTTTACAATGTATTTTAAATACTTTCAAATATAATAAAATTGAATATAAAAATCAAGAAAAAACATTTTTAAATTGTCATTTTTTAATAAGAATTTAATTATTGTATAAAGTTTTTAATTTTAATCAAGGTATATTAAAAAAACAAATATTTTTGAAACCTAAGAAAATATTCCTTTTGCACAAAGTTGCATTACTATCAGCATTTTTTTTATAAAAATGTATTTAAAAAGAGCAGTTTTATTCATGACGTTGTTAAATCGCTTAGGCTAAGCAATTTTAAAACATAGTATTTTTAAAATTACAATAAATCAATGCAAAAATAGATTTTAAGCGATCTTAGGATATTTGAGGAACAACTCATGTTAAAAGTGATGATTGAGATACAATTTTAAGAAATTTTCAATCATAATCGACCCCATTATGATTGAAAATTTCGTAGTTTCGTATGTGTGTTTAAAACTACTATGTTTAAAATTGCAAATCATAATCGCACCCAATCGCCCCCAATAATGATTTGATATGTCCATTGAAACTAAGCCAGTTGTGTTCAAATTTCAATGTGATTTATTTGAATGGAATTGTAATCAATAGAGAGCGCTATGATAAACAATGTTTCTCGATTGGTTTTCCGGCGCAAAAACCAACAACGAAGGCGGTTTGCCAAGGCATCTCACATTCATAGACGACGATTTCAGGGAAGCATTAAGTTCATTGGCAGCAGTAGATTTCGGGATGACGTTTAACAAAAATCTGCGGAGAGCAATATAATAACTCCACAAAATCGTCCCGAAATACCTCGTAAATCCTTTATCGTTCGGTCAACTGCCTCCAAAGCTCGTTTATGCGCCATTTCCAATTCCAATTTCTCGTCAATGTGCATCTTGGTTTATCATCCGTGAGAAGATTCATCGCCAGCTTCAAAACGCGGAATGTGCAGCGAACACAATTCGAGATCTTGACCGAATTGTTACCAGAATCAACGAAATCACGAAAGCCTGTCCCACCAGGAGCATTGAGAAAGTAAATGCCTCCCGTACATCATCGTACACGTTCTTTTGCTTTGTTCGGCATTCAATATAGCGGCCCATTTGTTCGGTGTCTTTCGGCTAGCTCATCTGGATCATAATCTTGCTACCGTTGCAATTCGCTTAGCGCTGGCATTCCAAGTGTTGATAACAGACTAACGCTTCGTTGCGCATCCCGTCGTTTATTTCAAGATCGAAATTTAAAGTTGTCGTGCAAACTCTGTGCAAAATATCGTCAACCATTTCATCCTTGTACTTGTCACACAATGCGATCGGGTTCGATGGATGACATGAGGCTTTGATAATCGCAAACAATGATCGAATTTGACACTCTGGCGCAGAAACAGTTGCATCAGCGAGCGTTGAGTCCCAATGTGTATCATTTTCAAGCAAACTCAAACTTTGGCAAGCCTCCCGAAAAGTGTCGCAAAACACACCATTCACATTACGCTGATGTTCACCAAAAGCAAACGAAGATAGAAGCATTCGTCTTGGCGTAGATGAACTGTGTATATTCGTCCGATGTCCGAGGGCATCAGTCGAATAGACATCAGTGAAGCCAGCACCAACGCGTACAACGCCATCTATTGGGTTGAGACATTGATGATCGCACTACAGCGACATCTGTTATTTATGTCGATAACTGCTCCATCAGAAAATCACGCAAAAAAAAAATTCTAAACGAATTTTAATTTTTTGGCGGCATGAAATAGACCCCAAAACATGTTCAGTATACAACAACAATCATGTGCTGCGCAAGCGCAACACTCTTCTTTTTTTAACAAAAACACAAAGAGAAGAAGAGAGAAAAGAGATATTGGGAGATTTTTACAAGGTATACTTTGTCTGTCACCAAAATTTAAAATTTAATCAAAAAGAACTGGTTTTTAAAGAATTTTCCTAATTTTCCATTTCTCTATACGAAAAGCTATTCTTGAACGATTGCACACAAAATCCCATACAAAAAAGCCATTTTAGATTTTTTGAATTTTCGACTTTTGCAAGGTTTCCCAAAATATTTTTTTGTATTTTTTTGAGCCAAATTGGCCCAGCCGTTTTGAATTGATTAATTACTATACATTTTTCACACCATTTTTATAAAGTCAACCCATTATGGCCTTCTGATTGTGGTGATGTCAACGAAACGAAAAGTAAGACTGCTTCTCTGATGTCTGCGCTTATAATCGGCATCCTGAACCATCTCCGAATGTTGTAGCACTGCTTTCGATTTATTCAGGTGGACACGTAATGGGCAGGTCTAGGCTTTAGATCGGTTCATAAATAGCGTCGAAATACGCACTGGTATAGTGTTTTATTGATGATAGTCTCTAACCCAATATCTTCCTCTTATTCTATTCGCGCTACCTCACTTCATTAAAATAAACTCTACATCTGTTGAGCTGTTTACTATCCACATGAACCGATGGCATTTTTAACGTCATGCCTATTTTGGTTTTGGGATTTCTAAAGTCATTCATTATATAATAGAGCTCTGATTGAATATACAATAGCTACTATTTCGGTGTCTCTTGATTGGCCGAAATCCGATTGGCCGAATCTCGATTGGCCGAATCACGATTGGCCGAATAATACGATTGGCTAATAAAAATTGCCCTAAAAAAAGTTTTTTTCTTAATTAGAAAGTAAAAAATGTCCAAAACATAATTTAAGTTACTGAGTTTCAATTCAAATTTACAACGTGCATTGCCAGTGGCCGATGCCAAGCAACAATTTGTGGTTTAAATCTAGTTACAACGTATTCTAAACGCAGGTTAACAACTCCATACATGAATGTAAAGTTTCTATAATGCTAGTTGAACGCTTCCATAGCGGTAATGCCCCTGTTTGTTACAACTTTTTATTAAAACACTGAATTGTAAGGTTAAAATAAAACGTTTGGAATTCGTTTTGAAAGATTATTATCACAACTATGTTTTATTAAACCACAAATAAATAATTAACAAAAAATATATGTATATTTCAGAGATCAGCATATGTAATCTTAGAATATGCCATATGTCCACAATTCATTATGGTACATATATAATGATGATTATGAGGTACTCTATTTCAGTGACCGTATGATTCTTTAGCGAACCATAAGCGAAATCAGAACTTAGCATTATGTACAAGTTTTAACTTGGTTTAAATTGACCAGTTGTGCGACGTTAAAAAGTAACGGCCGTAAAACTAACAAAGTTGCAATTTCTTTGCAATCTACCGCTTTTATAATCATTATTATAGCGTTGTAAGGTAACATTACATAACTAGGACATAACTTGCAACCGGCGGTTTAATTTAACCGTTGTGAAACTTACAAAGTTAAAATTTCGTTTAAATCTAACGCGTTTACAATCCGGGTTATTGCTAAGTTGAAACGTAACGTTACATAAGAGAGAGGTTTTATCATAACCAATTTGAAACAAAAAAAAACAATTTATGTTACAGATTAACGCAAATACAACCTATGTTATAGATAGGTTTTAATATAGCATTATATAACTGAAACGGTCTAACATTGTTTTAACACAACCGTTTAGTAACATGTTATTTGTAATGAAGTTTAATTTAACATTGTGCACTGATAGACAAAAATTACAGCTTTCCTGTAGCAGGTAGTTTATGGTCTGTTTCAGCTAAGTTTAAATTAACTTTGCTATATAGCAACACAGTTTTGGAGTTGGCGCCAAATTTGGCTGTGACAGCCTAATCTTTTCTATGAGTGTGGCATCTAAATTTAATGTAACAAATTTGTTTTCATTTTAACCCAGGTTGTTAAATGTTGTTTGGGTGGTTAATTCTCGAAAACTGCTAGCTTGTTCCAAAATTTCTGACAATTTTATATTCAAAATTCATCGTTAAATTTCTACGGAATCTGGGTCCGGTAATTTATGGGTTAAGTGATTTTGTAAAAGGATTTTTTGTGAACCAAACACTTTGTTTTTTTTATTTTAGCAATTTTATAATGATGAAAAACAATTCCTCTAAAACAATTTGTCTACAAAATATAGCAGTCCGATAAGTACTTAGACTCGCCGCCCTATTGCTAGAGAAATTTACTATCGTGTAATACATTCTCCTAGACGGCTACTGTTAATTTCAGCCGAATCCGACTCGTAGTTTTGATTTGACCGCGTGTGGAAACGAGCGTGTTTGCAGATTGAAAAATGTAAAAAGAGCAATATCGGTCGGTGAATCGATTAGTGTTTTTGGAAAGGAAATCGTGCAGAGAGCGCTTGGATGCTGTGTAACATCACACCAAACTGTCTGTCACATCGACGCTCCTCTGGCTGTCACCGGCGACATCTACCGGGTAGCACAGAGTGCAGTCACACATGGCAATACTTTCACCGTGATGTCAGCAGCCAATTAAAGTGTCGCAAGAAGGCGCCGAAGGGAGCCGCGGCTATGACAGCATTTACGCAAAGAGATGCGTCATTCGTTTTCTTCCATGGATGGGACGCGCAACACGATACACGTCACTTTATAGTTCGCGGTTCTAACTCATAAATTTATTTAGTGTTTGTATAAGTGTTTTATTGTTAAAAACTCCAACCGAGGAGTCAACGTTACAACTGGGGGCAATGGGAGCGAACCCTCACGAGCTTTACAAACACACCAGTTGCACTGTTGTGTATACAAGTATATAATCATTAATCAGTCTAAAACTAGAACTAGTGGCAAATGCCAAATGACGTGAGAGACACTACAACAACTGCGACTTTTTTAATTGAGAGCCACGGTCAGCTGCTACAGCTGTGTACGGTGACTATTCTCCTTCGATGGCGACCATCAAAAATTGGTATAACGAGTGTTTTGATGAGCAATGTCCAGGTGCCCGAAAGCGGTTAGCATGGAGGATAACGTGATATAAATCCATGATCTCGTATTGGCAGACCGCCGATTGAAGGTGCTTTAGATGACCACATTTTGGGCATGAGAAAGCTGTATGCGCGATAGGTGCCCTGTTTGATGCTCACTCCGGACAACAAACGCAACCGTGAGACCACTTCACTTGACCACTTGTTTAAGCGCAATCCGAAGGACTTTCTGCTTCGTTTCGTAACTATCGAGGAAACATGGGTCCACTGGTATACACCCAAAACCAAGGAACAGTCGATACAGTGGAAGGCGAAGACTGTCCCACCGTTTTATTAGATTCACCTGGAGAAGGGGAACACAATCACGGGGCTGTACTATGACGAATTATTGGACCGATTCGACGGCGAATTGCAAAAAACGGCCTCATGTGGCGCAGAAAATGTTCTCTTCTTCCTCGACGCATCGGCTCCCACCTCGGCCGTCGCCAAGGCCAAATTGGTCAATTCAGGCTATGAAATGCTCCATCATCCTCCGTATTATTCAGATTTAGTCGCATGCATGCGACTTCGTTTTGTTTCCAAACTTGAAAAAGTCACTCGCCGGGTAGAAATTTATGTCTAATAAGGAGGTCATCATCGCCATGAAGGCCTACTTTGCAGATCTCAAGTGTATCGAGGGTCAAGTGTATCGAGCTAAAAGGAGAAATTATGTTAAGAAATAATTCGTCACTTTTCCAAAAAAAAGTTTTTCAAATGTAGGCTATCGGACCAACATCGTATGTCTAAAATTCAATCAATTCTTATAAAAAGCTTTAAATCAAATGTCTCTAAAATATGTCTTAAACAATTCGTCTGATAAAACGACTAAAACTAAATTCGTCTAAAAGCAAATTCGCATAAATGGCTTTCGGCTAAAACCACTTCGATTCAAAATTATTCAAACAATAAAAAAAATACTAAAATAATATGAATATTATTTACCACGGAATGGAAGGGAGGTGAATTTTTTTATATAGGATCTCTCACCTCTTAAGGTTATTTTTGCGAAGAACTTTTTCACTTTTCGTAATAATGTCCCTTAACTTTTTTTTTACAGTGGGCACTAAAGTAATTATAGGGCAAATATTTTAATTTTAAACAAATTAAAAAAACAAAATAAAAAGATTTTTTTTATATTGTAATAATGATTTAAAAAAACTGACTTTATTGTAGCATTGAATATATATTTTAATAGTAATCATTATTCCAAAACAAAAAAAAATATTATTTTAAAAATTGAGCAGACAGACACCGGTTTGCTTCTAAACGATACATTTTGCGATATTTTCAATTTTAAAAAAAAAACATTGCAATAAAGAGTTGATGCAAAGTCTAATGCCTGTATCACATTGCCTCCAATTTTTGATTCCGACACATGCTGTCGACGCAACCGACTATCTCCGACTGTTGGCAATAGTGTGATAGTGTTGTAGTGTAGTAGCGGAAGTTCTAAGGTGATTTCAACAAATCACAAGAAATATAAATTCTACCGGCAAAAATTAAAACTAATACTAAATCTAGATCCAGTGATTGTATCAATCCAAACCTCCCGATCGAACCTTCTTGTGTATTTTCTATCAATTCATCTGCTAACTTCAAATATGCAACAGGGTTCTCCGCGTACAAAGATTCCGTATGCTCCAGACTGCCAGACAAACTGAGCGCAAACAGCGCTTGCCAACTTGTTGAGATTCCTCCCAGACGCGCTTCTCGCCCGTTCTCGTTCACAGAAACTCGAATTCATTATAATCTTAGCCCAACAACTACTATTATATTACATAAATATACAATATATATATATATACTATTTGGTATTCGAGTATCGTATGCGCATCCCCTAACCCGCGCACAAGTACTAGTATACAAGGGTATAAACTCCCTCCGCACGTCGACGTTTGTTATACATGTGTTTGCGTACATGCGGCTTAAACATTATTATGCATTTCAATAGTAGTTACATTCTATTCTATATTCTATAATCTATATATTATGCTCCATCTCATTGCCTATATATAGTATATTATATTTGCTGCAATATAATCTGTAAGGAGTACATGGTGCACTTCGTCGCCAAGCCGCCCCGTGGTGTGCGAATCGCATATGTATATAGCATAGTATAGCTCAAACACAATGGCAACATATCTTCTATTCAAATCGAGCTGGCGCCCGCATCCCGAGCGCATCAGAAACAACCCCGTCCCGTGTATCCCTATATTATATATCCTCATCCTTGCCGTCTCCACCAACGACGTCGTCGTCGCCGCCGCGCTACGCATAACGCTGAGGGCGGAATTAATTTTAAACTCTTAGTTATGTGTCTGGAATATGGATTAAGAGCCGGTGCAGTGCAACAGATTTATCTCGCGCGTGAGCATGCGGTGTACAGGGTGCACAGCAAAAAGCAACAGTATTCGGAAGCACACTACCTTCTTCATTTTTCACATTAAATATATTGTTTAATTTTGAAAAAACTACATTTTAAAGGGATAGCATTTTTAATTTCAAAACTAATTTAACAACAATTTCAAAACTTTTAATCAGGTAACACTATACACATTTAATTTTGTTTGATAGCTTTTGATGGCAATTACACGTAGGGGCCCACTTTTTGACAAATATTTTTTATTTCAATAACGCAACACTATTGGTTTGTGTTTATATAAAAAAGTGAATGTAACCTGCAGTAAATTGGCAACACTTAGCTTATTAAAAAATATTATTTTATTTGAATGGCCATCTTTGCACTTCTTGTGGAAGAGTGAACTGTCACAGAGTCCAAAGAAATCCAGGATAAATATCTTTATTTGTTGTTAAAAATTAATAATCTGGCAACACTAAATAGTTTTCAATTTAGCATACTGGTTAAACCAGTCAGAGGCGCATAGTGTAACAAATTACGTTTGAAGAGGCATCCTCGTTTAAATGTATGTTGCCATTTGTATGGGGTATATTTCTTGGATCATCAAAATGTAAGTGTTGCCATCTTAGTTGGAAGTTCGCCAGTAAAACATTTTTATACTATAAAATCCGAATTCAGCATATCATTGTTTTTTAATTAGGATTATCTTTAGAAAAATGTACTGTAGCCTAACGGCATAGTTTAATCTTTAAAAAAACTTTTTTTATACTGGCAACACTCACTCAACAGAGTATATAACAATATTCGGTTTTTATGCTGCACCCAGTCAACACTGGTACATGTTGAAGCAGAATTTAGAAGTTACTATCCTTATACTCGTTGTGTTACATACATACGAGTATTATACATGTATATATACTGGTTTTCATTATTATTAAAATATGAAATTGATATCTCTAATATCCGGCGGGCAACGGGCAGCTTGCCTCACCGCAGCAGAGGACACATATATACTAAATAATAGATATATCATTTCCAATGTTACTTATGATTATATGACTTGTTTTAAGTCCTATTAGTCATAGATCTAACATAAAAAATCAAAACCATATAAAATAATAAAAAGTCACGTGTTACCAGCATTTCTTTAAGGCAGACATTAACATAAAATATAAAAAAGTTTTTTTTAAATAAAATTATAAAATAAGTTAAATATATTAAAAAATAGAATAAAAAATAGTAAAATAAATAGATTTTTCATTCAAAACTAAAACATTTATTATTTTTCTTTTTTTGAATTTTTTTCTAACCTAATGTGTTAGAATTATGGTTGTTTTAAGTAGTCACAAGCACTACCTATTAGTTTTAGGCTTCTATACCAGCGTAGCTAATATGAGAAGACTTATAATCCCGCGTTGTCCGTCCGTCCGTCCGTCCG
>JAAAKO020048908.1:0-11321 GCA_010015015.2 Bolitophila cinerea
GTTTTATTGAGGGTGGGCGTGTTACATTGATTTTATGTAAAATAAAATTATTATTAATACCTTAAAAATAGCATGATTTATAAAAAAATATTTTTTGACGACTTTATAAATTTTAATAATTATATATTTTTTTAAATGATACAATTTTGGAATTACCTACCTGATTTTTGATATTTTTAATAAGGGTTATGGGTCTTGTTTATTTTAAGTTTGTAGGGTCTTCAATATTGTGTTTGTATTACGATGTATGGAGGCGGTAAAAAACTAAGAGAAATAATATTTTAGTGTAGAAGCTAGCTTATTTTTTGTAATTATCATCGTTTAGAAAATAAGCAGTTATGAGGTATTTTGGAATAACACGCATTTTAATAGTTTGAAGAAGATACACCCACGGATATTTGTTAAAATGTATTAAGTAGACAAAATTTAAGTTTGTATCATATTTAAAAAATTAAAAAATATATTATAAAATATAGCTTGTAAATAGTAAATAATATTTTACAAGCTATTTAATAATATTTTTTCTTAATTTAAAAAAAATGCGCTTAAATGCGTTGAAAACAAAAATAATTAAAATACTGCCTTGGATTGAATATATGTTCATTATAATGATAATCTTTATACTATTTTATCTTTAAATTTCATTACTTTCTCCAAATCAATCGGAAGATTGTTATAGATGGCGAAAAAGCAGGATAAATGTGAGAGTAATTACCATAATATTCTCAAATATTGGTGATATATTTTTTTATTTTTTATTTTATATTTGTGTGAATTTTTTGGGTATTAATTATATTTCCTTTAATATTCGTGGTGGTTTAAATTATTTTTCATAATATCAAAATATAACAAATATTATATATATTATTAATATTATATTATTATTATAATATTCGTGGTGATTTAAATTTTTTTTTATAATATTCTGAATATCCGCGAATAAACAATCGTTTATAAAAAAACCTATTAAAATATGATCGTCATTTTGTAGCAAATAAAAGTTACCATATCAGCCACAGTTTATCAGCAGATCCAATTAAATTAAACCCAAATTAAAAAATTCCCCCATGCACAAAACTAAACTCAACAAAAAGAACCCACAAAAAATACATCGCCAAAGAAATATAAAACCAGCGAACTCTGCTCGGTTAATGGTTATATATTCTAATGCGCACACGCGGTCACACAAAAACGTGAACCTGACAAAAAGCATTACGCTACGGTACGCGCGTCTCCGACGACATTTCGAATGACATTAAAGTCTCAAGCCCACAAAGACAGAATCGTAAATAAGTACTATCCTTTCAAGTGCACAGACACACGCACACATTTATATAGTCGTGTGCACACACGCACACCACCACGACCCGTAGCACCAAAACATTGTGAGTCAATTACAAAAAGAAATTAACCATAAAAAAACAACAACAACATAGTAGCCATTCCAATTTGAAATTAAAAAATTGAAAAAGAAGCTGGCGCATTACGTGCACTCTCACACACACACATACACATTATTACTCACTGCATAAATGCAAGTATAGATATAGATACATAAATATACATTTATAACAGCCCCGTTTTATTTATCTTATTTTTAAATACGTTTATATATATATACTATATATAGATATAAATAAACAGTCTCAAAGTCGCCTTGAGGAGTACGCGTTCTTCGCTTTGGTTTACTTGGGCGCTTGTTTTTTTGGTTTTGCTTCTCTTCTCCTTACCAGAGATAAACAGAGAGACTTCTTTTTCTCTACTGTTTCGCTTTTTTTCCTGATATACATTTATACATTATACAAATACATATAATATCGTGTGTGCGTGTGCGCCGCGCGTGTGTGTTGGTATAATTTTTCCTGTAACAGCGTGAGAAATAAAGGCAGGTGTACGCATGTGCTAAGAAGAATGATTTCATGAGATGATTTAAAAAAAATAATAATGAAAAGATAAAAAAGATGTATATTACGGGTATGTATATATGATTGTATACGTTTATACAGAGTATATGTATATATATTAATGTGTGTAGGTATGGTTATAGTATAAAATGCATAATGAATGTAATACAGTATACTTTATATATGGAAAAGATGTCGTGAATAATATAATAATCTTGGTTTTATAAAAAAAGGTTATAAGTTTCGTCGAATGCTTCATAAGTTTATTATATGCATATACGCGAAGGCAATAAGAAATGCGGTGTAGCGTAAAATTCGTATGGCGCAGACAAATAAGGAAAACGCGAGCGACGGTATATTCTATATTGTAACGATCGCTATTATATTATTTTTTTAATACATGGATTACATGCAGTGAATGTAGTTAAGTTTTTTATTAGTAATTTTCTCTAGTCGCTTTGGAAGCGATGGCGAGTGCGGCCGAGATGCACGCACGTGCAAGGCGTTATATAGTATATAAACGCATAAAGTGAGTATGCACAAAAAGGGTGAGCCGATTTGATCGACGGCGTCGTTCTTATAAGAACGTCAAGACAACGCGCCGTTGCGTCGCCGCCACCGCGCTGCCACGGAGATTAAGATATTAATTACATGCGTGTGTGCAGCACAGAGAACGCATTTCACGGTAGATTCGAATATAAAGATGAGCATTTATTGAATTGTTTGGAAGCTATTAAGACTTGTCGATTATGGTGAATGGTTAGTGAGATTACCAATTAAAATTAATAATTGTGGATGACTGTTTGTTTTACTTTTAAAAGATGATTACAATTTCCAGTGCAAAAACTCACTTTCATTTCTCCATTTAAGAATTTTATGTATTTATTTTCCAATCTCAATTCGAACTACTGTTTTTTATTATTAAAGTAAGTAGATTCTAGGAATTGATCATACATATACATGGTCAGGCGGAATAAATTGTTAAAATGATGACTTTATTGTGGATATTGATTACACTCACATTTCTCTTGCTTTGTCGCCTTCTATAAGAACCTTCCGGTTGATTTGGAGAAAGTAATCAAATTTAATGAATAAATAATATATTATTTTTTAGGCGCCATCCATATATTATACGTAACGCTAAATAATGGTTTTTTAAATAAAATTTTATAAAAGGACACAAAATGGACCAGTACGGACTTGTAATGAACATCTCTTCAATCCGAGGCAGTATTTTAGGTATTTTCGTAGTGAAAAAAATAGTATTAAAATATATATATTATAAAATATCTCTTAAAATATTTCATACTATTTAACGAGCTTTTTTATTTTAACAATTAGGTCCGTTTTATTCACTCGGCTCTAAAGTTAGAGCCGCCTTTGAGCGGGGATTGTTTCAATGGCAGCAGCAATTCATTTTATTTACCCGACTCTAAAGAGTTTAGAGCTGTAAGTTTATACCTCGCTCTAGGATAGAACCAGCTCTAGCTTAGGTTGTCGAAAACGACCACCTAAATAGTTTAGAGCCTGGTTATTTTTGGTTTAGATCGTTGCTCTAGCGTTTTCATTCTATTCAGTCGTGTTTGAAAATGTTGTGGGTTTAATGCAACGAATTACATTATACGAGGATTGAGATTATTTTTTTAAAAACCATACGATGCTGCCACAATTTTTTGTGGAAAAAATTACATCTTGGAAGTTAGAGTCTAGACACCACCCTGTAAAAAAATATTGTGACCAAACAAAAAAAGTTGAGGTGGCGTTTCTAACAAATTATTAAAGGCTATTCAGTAAAAAATAATTGAAAGTATTCAGAAGACTTTTGGGATAGCTGTGGAGCTAATCAAAAAAGTGTTTTTCTATACTATAAAATATTTTATTGAACAAACTATAGAAGTTTATTTGAGCGTGGGCAACAACAGCTAGTCTGGAGAAACATGGGAACTCTATAGTATTGAAAGAGCTAAAAAACAAACCAAAATTAGGCATGACTTTAAAGATGCCAGCGGCACGTGCATTCTCTGAACAGATGGAGTTTTTGTTGATCAAGTGCGCAACATTAAGCTATCGCAAAACCAAAAATTCCTCAGTCAAACAGTTTCAATATTAATCCTACCTTTGGAACCAATTGCACTTGTAAAATCATTCCCGTTATTTTAAAAATCTGCTCCCTTTGCTATACAAAGGAGTTTGGCTATATAGAGACAGCTGGCGGCAACAAGACGACACTACAAATGCGAATCGCAGACCTATCGAAAGCCCACTAAGGAAACAGGCTCACGTTCATAGTTTCGTTCCCGGAGACACAACCTAATTCACAGCCACAGAGACTAATCTTTTGTGGGCATCTCCATATAGCCAATTATCACTTATTTTAGTGCGTGTGTGTGGCGAAAATAAACATACAAAAATAATAATGGTGATGGCTCTAACTTATTGTCAAATCTCTGACAAATTGCTGTGATTCTTGTAAATTTCCAGTGCTTTGACATTAGAGTGAAGCTCAGCTTTAAATCGCGTCAATAAATCTAAATTTTAAAACGCGCTCTAAATGTCTGCTCTAAGCTACAGCAAGTCCTAACTCTATACTGATGTAGAGCCGCTCTAAGTGAGTTTAGAACGTCGTGAAAAATACATTTGAATACATTTTAACAAATATCCGTGGTTCTATCGTCTTCAAACTATTAAAATACGTGATATTACACAATATCTTAAAACCGGTCCAAAAACTCGGCACGTCAAAGTTAACTGCCTATTTTATAAAAAAAACGTTACAAAAACATACCCTAACTTCCCTACTAGAGTATTATTGCTCTTAGTTTTTTACCCCCTCTCTATATCGTAACACAAACGTAACAATATTGCAGACCCTAGAAACATCAAATTAACTAAACGTTTAATAATTAAAAAAATAAAAATCAATAACGGACAAATTATTCCCAAGAGCTAAATCATGCTTAACCCGAGAGTTGATTAGCTCCCGAGTCCAGCCTAGCTCTCGAACTACCACCGAAAGCTAATTTTTCGTATTATTTACAAATTCAACGGCGAGCTAAAGTGCACATCGAATGCTACGTCGATTTAGCTCTCGAGTTAAGCTGATTATGATTATTAATGATGAATTATGAATGAATAATTGTAGACAAGCGACGGACGCTAGCTTTTCGTCAATAATATGCCGCAGAGCACTTTGAATTACGTTGATAGTCTGATTTATGAATATTTTTTGGCTGGTGTACCAGGTTACGAAATTAAATCGTCGTTGTCATCCAGGATGGTGATCACCAGCAATGTGCTGTGGAATCTGCAAATTGAATCGTGCCTGCTATTCTATGTCAAGCGATTTTTTGTATAAAACCAACCGGTTCGGGATCCACCAGCAAGTGAATAGTTCTCCTTTACCTCGAAAACAAAAAAACATAATCTTTCCTTTGTTTGTATGGTAGGATTAGTATAGGCATGTACGCGGAAAATGTGTGTACAGTTGTTACGTTCTCAAGTGCAGTTTCGTAAAACTGAGAAGAATAGTGAATTATTTTTGTTTACGTCGAGTAAGTTGATATAAATTTGTGATTATCAATCCTCGATAGAATTCCCAATCCTGAGCAACCGAAAGTAATACAGTGACACCATATATACACAACCGGTGAGTCCTTGGGATCTCAAGCTTGTTCTGTGTCACGACCGTTTCCTTCAGTTGTTCTGCTATCACAGAGGCAACTCAAAAAACTCAAAAAGGACTTTGCTTTGGCAGCTCAAGCTTTGCAATGTCGTTTAGCTTTGGATGTATCTACATGAGCTTCACCTGATGATCCGCGTCCATAAAATCAATTTAATATATATATATATATATAAATATGTATTTTATAAATATATAAACAAGGTTTAATATCGTTTGCGGTATACAAATATCTTCAGCAGCCACCAGATCACTATATTTTTTATTTATTATTAACTGCTGAATAATACCAATTTGGGTTAGGACGACCGAGAGCTAATCCATTTGAGAGCCAAATAAACGAGAGCTTAGGCTCTAAGTGAATAATACAAAAACATCATTTTCGTCATTAGCTCTTGCTTTATTCAGAGATCCTAACTCTTGTTGAATAACTTGGCTGTAAATGTATGTAATTAAAATATTGAAGAATTCTTAACAAAAATATAAAATTAATAAAAAGTTTAAAAACATTAATTTATTATAAACAATATATATATATACATTTTTAACTGGATTTTGGATTTTTTGGACGCCTGAGGCTGAACCGTGCGCCGAAGGGTGCACGACGAAGTGTGGGTGACGAAGTGTGGGCGCCGAAAAGGCCGCAAACCCGTTATATGTTCATATTTTTATAGATGAACAATACATATTTTTTTGTTGAGCTATATCTTTTAAACTTCTAGTTTGTTTTTAAATTTTTAATTCATATAATAAAATGTGCCGAATAAAACAAATATTATTATGCTAATAATAAAAAACAGGTAATTAAAAAAAAACAGAAAGCAGATAAACATTTAAAATCGTCGGATAAAATCAAAAAAAAAAATTAAATGTTTAAATTGAAAAAAAAGTGCTGATAGTAAATGTAAATTTGCCCAAAATAAAATAAATACATATTTTTCTACGAATCAAAATTGTGCTGATTTTTTTAATGTGCCTTATTAAAAATTAATATATTTCTTAAATTCTATAGAAAAACGCGATAATTTGGAAAAGGTTTTTCTTCATGTTTATATTCAATTTTATTAATTGTTAGAAGGAATTTTAAAATAATCGTTTGGTTTACCTTTACATTTTATTCAATAGCGGATTTTTATTTTTTATTTTTCTATATATAATATATGATATATATCTTAATTAAAACAGTATATAATTTAGATAAAGTTTAGATATATTTATGAGCAATCTAAAATGTAAAAAAATAAATATTTACAAAGTTCTTTTAGGTTTCGTTCCTTAAATTTGCTATTTACTATAAATTATTACTATAAAGAATGTTATTTTTTTCGAGGATTACCCTACTTTTTTATTGTTTGATTTTGATTTCTTTAGATAATATATTTTAATTGTCCAGCCTATAATATAAAATACAAATATGATCTGACTCTCTCGTTCTTTCAAAATCTCTGCACTACAGAAAAAATATTTTATGTAATTAATTTCCTTATGCATCAGCATCTGCTCAAGGCAGCAAATTTTCTTCGAATATCTTTCCCTAATAACGATAATAATCGCAGGCGATAATAATAATGTGCCGCAGATTAAAACTGTATATTTATACCGAACGCCACGATGTCCATCGTGGCCTCGCAACCGGGCAGCGTACACGCACAGTAAAATAAGTACACTGCATATAAATAATTTCGAGAATCATGATAACCAAAAAAAAAGACAATCATCGAGCATACAATTTGAGTACAAACTAATCGCACACACACGCCAGCCAGCTTAGTTTACCATTCGCTGGTCCAACGCAACGACCGTGGCGCGACTCTAATTACCTTTTCACATAATATATATACAAACGAAAGACTTCAACGCGCGCACTCCACAGCACAGTGCAAAAAAACAACGCAAGCCATAAATTCTGCGCAAAAGGCAAATCATGCCAAATCTGTGTTGACTTCCGGTGTTCGTCGAGCGCCGCGCTGGCCGCGCCACACGTCGTTAACAAAGAAAGACATACGAAAGCGCTTAAATTGTATTCCATCGTAAGTCCAAATCCGTATAATTTTATTTTTTACGTGCACAAAGACCTTTTTTGTGCTGGACACTATATATATATATACTTTATGTTTGTATATATACTTTGTATAGTATACTTAACTGTTACATGTGAGTGCACTTACACACACAAAAAAAACTGATCCCTTATAATTACAAAGTCAACGTGCCTGAGCCAGTGGAAAACAGAATAAAAAACCTCTCAAATGCTGAGTGCGTGCGCAACTCTTCCGTCTTGCCGGCCATTAACTAAATCCGTGAGAGTTTCAATGAAAAAGGATGATTTTATGAGCCATGATAAATTATATAATGGTGTAAAATTACGGGCTTGCCCAAAACACGCGGCAACGCGGCCTCAAACTCACACACGCGCATACAAAAACCCCAATCACCACCAAATTACCTATTGCTGCGCACAGTTCACAGGGATGATGTGCTACACGCCCGCCTGAAATTACCGCGTGTGCCCGGTGCTCGGTATTATATAATATAAAAACAAAAAAATACATAATTTCCACGTTGGCGCGTTAAAAGGTATACTCTGGACACGGCCGAAGGAAGGAATATTTAATTTGACTCGAGAAAAACGCGGCGGCTCGCAATTACGTGAAAAAGGGGTTGTTAACGATTATGGCCGAGATTAGGGTTAAGTTGTGTTTCCGCGGCGCGGAGCGGCGTTGATTGAAGTAATTTATATAGTTTACAATGTTACACGTTCGGACGAATCATATAATTTATGTGCTTCTAAGTGGTCCTGGTTTCCTTGATAATCGAGGATAATTGCAATGGGTTTTGGTGAGTCGATCGAATTTATTGTTTTTACGCGTTTTGTTGTTCTGAATATAAATTATAACGATCAAAATACTAAAATAGATTACCGCAAATTTGTTAACATAACAAAAACCATTGTTTTGCGAAAACGACCTTGACAACCAATCGCAAGAATTTCAATGTCACAGAGTTTGACCAAGAGACGTTCTCAATAAAGCTCATTGTTTAGGCGTCAGACACATTGTCAATACGTTGTTGTGTGTACGACAGGTAAGCAGTGTGTACGCAGTGCCTGACGGTCCATTAAATCGTGTTGAGGTCTCTATGAGAGCATATAAGCATAAGCATAAGCAGCACCTCAAAAAAATGTATTTATTCTTTTTCTTTGATGATACAATGAAGGTCAGACCCACAAGAGCACACACAACAAACGATCGAGGAAACTGAGTGTTATTTATATCTTATTCGATCGGACCCTCAATTACTAACAATTACTATAGACAACCATTCTGAAAATGGCTAATTGAGTTACACAAAAAATAGCACCAAGAAATGGTTGCAATATTTATATATTTTTTTTTTATGACTGAACCGAGTTTTTGAACGTATTTTCGTGAATTTATCTAATAATTAACTGGAAAACGCTGTAGAGGCGAACTTTTTTGTTTAAATGAGCTGCGTCCTTTGAGATGGTTTCTGAGTTCAATTATTTGCTTTTAAGCATTAAGGCTGTGATTTATTAAAGCATAGAAACCGTGTTTCCTATAGTAGTAAATCAGTGATTTTTAGGAACCAAATAACTTATTTTAATATATCAAAGCAAATTTTAATCAATGGTCATTATTCTGGCTCAGTAATTTTTGTAAGTACACTATCAATAATTCATTGAAGCATAAATAGCAGATTTATTTGTTAGCCTAAAATCAGATATTTTTAATACATTTTTTTGTTCGACCAAAAATTATAGTTAATAAAACACGTAAACATTGATGTTTCCGTTCTGGGTGTACTTTAAAGCAGCAGTTCCTGAACATTTTTATATAACAAGCGGCTCAATTATTTAAATATGGGCTTAACGTGGCCCAGCTTGAATCACTTGAGTTAAAATAAAAAATACAACTAAATAAATGGCAAAATTGCAGTTTATACGATTTAGGATCTGAGCATTTTACAGTCCTGCCATAATTTTTACAATTAATCCTTTTTTAGACTCATTATCTTTTTTACCCTTCCTTTTAATTTAAATTGTTTTCCATTTTTTTTTATATATTAATTTTTTAATAATCCTCCGCTGCTTTAAAGTATTTATTCATAGTTTTTTTTACAAAATATTAAGACCTTAAAATGTATGTTATATAACATCATAACATTATTATAGGATTTAAAAAAAATTTAAAAAAATCAAATTAAGCTAGGCATTTTGTAAAAAACACCATTATTATTATAATTTTGCGGGCGTTATTTTTACCAATAACCAATTTTCCTAAAAACAATCATGAAAAATTCATCTATGTTTACATTTGAAGAGGGGAAAAAACAAAAATTAAAGCCTAACACATTTTTATTGTTTTTTACTCTTTTACTGTTTATTATATAATGAACATACAATTAAAAAAATATATATTTTGAATTAAAAAAAATGTAGATAAGCAGCATTTTTAGGACCAAAATAGTAGTATATCAGTGCCCTAACAATTATATAAATAATAAATTATAAATTATTTAAGTGAAGATTTTTTTTAAATAAAAAATGTGTGGATTATAAATATGGAATTTTGAGTAGACCCATTTTACAAAATCTGTAATTTTTCATATTAAAAATATCTCTGATTTTGTAAATTAAAATAATCAGACGATTTTCATGAAGAAATAGTGACTTCTACTAAAGAAGGGTGTACTTTTGCTAAAAATCACAAAATTGCCGATGGAAAAGCCGAAGAAGGGAAGGGCAAAATTATCAAAAATTTACAAAACCGATTGTTCAAGAAAACGGGTCCATTTTAAAATCTCAAATTTTAAAAATCCAGTTTTGAAATATACGTTCAAGGTAAAAATTGTAATAAGAATCTAAAAATAAGCAAAACATTAAACAAAAAAAATAAATTAAGAAAGAAACAAAACTTTAAAAGAAACCAAAAATAATGCAAATAAATAAATTAAAAAAATTAAAACAAACCAAAAATAGAACAATTTTTTTTAAATACAGGATTTTATGCATTTTATTCGTTAGACAGATTTTAAAAGCTTTATAATTTTATATAAGTTCTGTTCACTTACACGCGCAGTAAAAATATAAAAAAAAAACAATTTGAACAATTATTTTTAAACTAGCTTAATGCCATATAAATATCATATGAAAGTGTTGAAGAAGGACTTATCTTTAAAAATATGAATTCCACCCTAAATATATAAAAAAACCTAATAGGTTTTTTGGCAAATGGGTCTTGTAGTCCTCAAAGAATATATAACTTAATCCCTAATTTTCAAGGGCTGTTTTGATAATACAAAATATAAAAAAGTTTGTTAGGATAATATTATTAAAACCCTATATGCGTAATTCAAAAAAGTTTTTTATAGAGTATAAAATTGTAAATTTCATTATACGTAATTTTTAAAGGTTGTTTTCCTAAAAAATAATTTCAAAATTTGTTTGTTATAGGAAGTAATATATTTTTAGGGTTCCTACAATCAGTCATTTGCCAATAAACCTGTTGGGAAGATTTAGTGAAGAAGTCATATATTTTTATGATGGATTTCTTCTCAATTCTCTTAAAACGAGGTTTCGTATCCCAAATATACTGGAAATATTCCCAAAATCTTCATGAGAATACTAAAGAAGTCATATACAAGGGTTCCTTCTCAAGACCTTTCAATGAAGTTTGTAAATAAAACATTTTTTTTTTTCATTTTTTTGTATTTTTATA
>JAAAKO020048919.1:0-11320 GCA_010015015.2 Bolitophila cinerea
AATAAATACATTTATTTATGTTTAATGATGCTTATCATACAAATGTTCGAAGTGTTCTCTTTATGCCTGTTTGAAAATTTCTTTTCTTATACAAACACCTCTCTCTCTCTATATGTATATTTTATAAGTATATAATATATATATATATATACACATATATATTTAAATGTTATATATACAATATTACAATCTACACCTTATAATCTTTGCGACTATCGACGCGACGCTCGTATTATCTGAGTGAGCTGATTGGGATATATAAAGGTGACAAACCTGTGTTTTGACATTCATTGTTAATCGTATTAAGTGACGAGCTTAGTTGTTAGTAAATTATTTAAGAGAACGCACGTTTAAATATCGAAATGGATCATGACCATGAGCACCACACTGAAGAACCAGCAGATGATGGATCGGTTGCTGCATCTTGCCCAATGATTATGATTGTAAGAATTCGTATTTTGTGTGATTTATATTAAAAATAATAATCATTTATTTTAAAATCAGTTTCATGCGGGCCACTGCGAAACGATCCTGTTCAAGGCCTGGACAGCGACCACCGTAGAAGGATTCATCGGTGCAACTATCGGTATATTTCTAGTGGCCATACTATACGAAGGTCTTAAGTACTGGAGAGAGAAGCTCTACCTTGACAATGCCGACTCGACACCTGACCATGACTCCAGCTCTGACCTTGCAAAAGCCATGCATTCGTCTAAGAAAACCATAAGGTATATAGTAAATTCTAGATAACACGAATTTCTGTGTTCTGACTTTGATATCTATCAAATTATCATCAGGCAATACATGATGAGCAGAATACACCTACTGCAAACGTTGCTGAATCTGGTGCAGGTGATTGTTTCGTACTGTCTTATGCTGATCGTAATGACGTACAATGCGTACCTAATGGCAGCCGTCGTTCTGGGCGCCACTCTTGGATACTTCCTCTTTGGTTGGATGCGCCAGCGATCTGTAGACGTTACAGAGTGCTGTAATTAATAGTGATTATTTATTAAATTTTTAAATAAGACCGCTTGTACGCATTGAGACTGCTCGCTGCACTCACTCCACTGTTCGATTTACAAATTAATTTGAAATATTTAATTAATTTGAACTCGTTATTATTTTAAGTTTCTATTAATTATCTATGTAGTCGTAAAATAAAAAATATTTAATTACTTACGATCATTTTTTAAAATAGGTCAAATTAAAGTTTTGTTATACAAACTTATTAGTTATGAAACTAGTAAGTTTATATTTACTAAATTCAATAAACAAGTTAATATAATATTCAACACCCGCACACAGATGTTTGATTCCTGGTTGTTTATAAAATATACGATATTTATATACTATACATTAACATATGCAGTATTTATAAATATATCAGCCAACAATATAGCCACGCATCTTGCATCATGCATAAACCCGAAGCACACATAAACATATAGCATTATATAGAGGTTATTATGTTGCACGTGCGCGCATTTCACCTAATCGCCATTATACGTGACTACGGGATAAATAGTATGACTGCTCGGTGCTCGTGGTGTGCTAAAACACAGGATGTTAATTAAAACACACATATCATATGTGTATATATAATTATGCCATCACAAGTAGTGTTCTATTAGTTATTGGCTGTTGGATTTATGAATGGAATTACTGTTTCCAATCGTTTAACTATATTTAGTAGCATTGGGACTTGCACCTACAGAAATATGTATTTTGTTTTTAATTACAGATATGCATATGCACTTAAAATTTAAAGCATTATCTCGAAAAACGGAAAAAGACTATCAGGACTATCAACTGCGAAATGTATTATACTGGCTCGTCCGTAAATTGACGTCACACATTGGAGGCAGAAATATCGATAGTTATCGATATATTTAATATTTTAGCATTTTAGGCATAAGGTATCATAATCCCCTCTCTACAAAGTTATTAAGATAAAAGGGGTGTTTATAGCAAAAGAAAGTGTATCCGGTAAGGCTATACTGTACAGATTTTTTATGCCAATGCGGGTTTAAGTAAAAAATGTCTGTATGTCTTGCTGTGTGGTCAAGGCCATCCAATTCAGGTCATGTGATATGTAATTGGCAGATGTTCTCGGGGTGGGACGTTGTTGGTATTTAGTATTTTTGCCAGATAATAATGGTTGAAAAAATACCTTTTCGAATATATACAGAAATTTGCCATAATATGCCATATAAATGTGTAAAAAAGTTTTCTATGAATAATTATGAGATACAGATTTGTTTTTTTTTTAAGTATTTTATTAAGAAAAATGTTATTCAATAATTTTTTTTCTTCTGTAGAAGAGGGCCTAAATAGGTTTGCCCCTTGATTTTTAAAAAAATGTTTTTAATTTTTTATAAATTTTAATAGAATAATTGTATTAGTTTAATTTTACCTTTTAGGTGCAAGTAAAGTGATCACGGCAGCTCAAAGTTTATGAAAACTTCATTTTTATAAAAAGATAAAAAATAAGGTGATTTATTAAAAACATTGGTTTTATAAATAAACCAGATTGTTCATATATCTAATTTTCTTCATAATTAAGTTTATTAAATAAATAATATATGTTACATTTTCTTTTAACATAATTTGGATAATTTAATGTTACTACGACAGCACAAAGTTTCTTAAAATTGTGTTAATAATAAGTATGAAAAGATAACTAGTATTGCACGGTCCATTAAATATTTTTTTTATAAAAAAAACTATTTCGTTTGGGTGCGGCCCCAAAGTTGCCCGAACAAAAATGCATTTGGCTGCAGCAGTTTTTTTGGTGTCTATAATTTTATTTTACAAAGCTCGATGGATGTCTCTCGTGCAGTTGTTAAAGTAGATTCCACCTATGTTTATCAAACATAACACCTGCAAGAGCGCGCTTCAGCTATAGTCAACTTTTTTGCGTGGCTGCATGGATTTAAAATGTTTTTAAAAGTATGTTAATTATCTTTAATTATAGATAGTTTAGATAGTGAGCAAACGCGTTCAAAAATAAGGCTCTTCTAAAGTTGTAAAAATCTTATTTTTTTTTCTTTCAATTTAAAAAAATATATATTGTCTACCTTTACAACATGTAATGATAATTTTTTTATTACAATAATATTAAAAAATATTTTTTTTATTTTCAAATTATAAATCTTTGGGAGTTTATAATACATTAATCATTTTTAAATTTATATATATATATATGTGCGTGTATGTTTTTGCTTGAATAGGACTTTTAACTTACAAATGCATATTTTTTTATGACGTCAAAATAATATTTATTGCCATTTTGACTTGTCCTAATGCAATGTACGGCGGAAGGAAGCGTAATGCGTAACCCAGAGAAAGAAAGGTACCACTTTTGAAATTCTGCCCATTGGCACATATAGTAGGCAAATCTATTCCTATTGTGAGAATGATATCGAAAATGGTGTGACGTATGACAATATCCATGTTTTCAAGAATAAAGTCACCTGCAGTTTATAGGACTTAATGGTCTACTTGACTAAGTACCATAAGCTATAAAAAAACTTGTAAAAAATATATTTCGTAATTTAACAACCTAACTCTAGCAAACTTTTTTATCATTAAAATAGTACATCATTAATACATGCTAGTCGTCGCGTCGCCAAATTCTATAATAACTAGTTGATTTTTATTCAATCATCAGGTATTACAAATGTAAACAAACTAAACTGAATTTTACGAATAATAATATTAGAAACATCGAAATTATATTTTTTTAATTATTACTACATTCTGATCGTCCCAATATCTTAGACTAATTGCCATTATTTTTTTTCAATTCAAGTAGAACGCTATTTGACTGAAACATAAACATCTGTACTAAATTAATCTTGTTACCCTTTTTTGTGGCCACTCATACATTGTCTGAATCGGCTTTGAATACGTTTGTAAAGCCGCAGAATTATTGTTGATATTCATAAAACACAAGACACAAAAAGTATATACGCATATAAAAATTTCCATAGAAAGTCTTTATTGCCGACTTAAAAATGCCTTTTTTATTTGGGGTATTGGCCAAAATGTTGACAAAAACATTAAGCGTTCCTTGTGGCGTACGCGCACTGTGCGCTCGCGTTGACTCAAAGCAGTTGCCGAAAAATTGAATATATTATAATAAATATATATGAGCACAAAACACATATGCATATACTCGTATTATGTGCTCAATGTAATATGGTGCGATTCACAGCCCACTTCCTGTTGCACCGCCCAAAATCTCATAAATGTGCCTGCTGACTGAGCATTGAGCGCGCGCGCGTTGTGCCGTTGTATTGCTTTAGGGTTTTTTTTTGCTGTTGATCTTTGACTCAACTTATGTACCGAAGAAAATGTGTTGATGCACATGCGTTAAGTGCGTTGCGTTTTTGTTAAACTTTATAGCATCTAATAAATACATTATATTTCTTTGCATAATTTATAGTAATTTTCGTTATATATTAAAAACAAAAAAAAAACATATCTAATTATTGTATTCACCATTTGCAGTGATCTCCAAGAAACAATATGATCGTTTGAGGATCGGTTTTGTTTTAAGACAACAATTTTCAATAAAAAATATAATACGATGTATGTATAATAAATAATAAATAGTACGTTAAGCACAAAGTTTGTGTATCAAACGCACAGTGGAGCAATCATATGGAGATTAGGTCGGAGCGCTATAAACTATGTGGAAAAAACATTTTATACGTAATCAACGCTATGCGAAAAAGTTAAAAGCAGTAGAAATTGAAAAAAAAATGTTTAACGTCTTCCCGCCCAGCCAATCAATATTTTTTTTACATTTTAGATTGCAGACGAAATGAAATCTAAACCAAAACATTATAAATTCGAGATTTTTTAAAATGTTGTCTATTATAACTTTATTTAAGGTAATGTAAAAATTTAAAAACAAATCTGATGTAATTTTAAATAGTCTCAAAAACAAATAAAACATGAAATTTTCAATACTCAAAAGATGCAAGAAAAAAAATGTTTCGTGTTTCGTAGATGAATACATAGATATCATACATAAAGTGCTGGTAATTTATACTAATATAAAAATATATTATTAAGCGTTTTCTAAAGCATTAAACAATAATTTTATGTCCAGAGTCCAGACCTATTTTTGCTGACAGCAGTGTTTCACAGTTTACAGCAAGTCTTTAGTTTACCATCAGCATGTGTAATTGTTATGGTTATACAACCAAACTTAAAACTCAATATATTATGAAGTTAAAATACATTTTTATTATTATATTATTATATCGTTCCACTGTGCAATACGCGTGTGTGTGCATCAGCACATGCAGTTTCAAATTGCATTTGGGTCATAAATCTACGATTGTGTATAACACTCCCGAAGAACATGGGCGTTACATATACTTGGGGTCAGTTGACACACACGCGCCGCTGTTGCGCTGCTCCTTGGTCATTGTCAATGATGACGATGATCACCGTTCGTTGTCGGCGTCTCTCTGATGAGGCCTATGAGTGAGTGTTTCGACTGTGTGATTTATGGACTAGTCTCAAGATGTTTGTGTTATAATTATTTGTAATTATGCATGTGCGCATGTGTTAGTGCGTAACGAGTAGGAGAAAATATTAATATTTTTATTTCTAATTTGCTAAAACGGCTGATCCATATAGACATAAATTATATTTAAACCCAATTCAAATATGGTTCCGTCCTAATTGTTTTTTGTTATTGTTTTAATTAAACAAAACTTCTGGGTATTAATCATAAATAAAAATTACATATTTAATCAGGAGGGCTATTCTGGAATGGATCTGTTTTATTTAGGTATACTGAAATCTACATTTTAGGTGTGTTTTAAATTTAGATAAAATTTTTGTGCCTTTAAGTTACCCTAAATTAATTTGGGTACGATATTATCATACATTATTTGACATCATTACTTTAAATATAGGTATAAAATGTAAAAACGATTTGAGAATAGCCCTCCAGTTAAAATTCGTCAAATAGATCAATAGATCATCATAATCCGTACGTTAATAATTCAAGGAATTGAGAGAAATTGCATCAATGAGCAGTATTTTGTATTTTATATTTTTTATATTGTTATGTAAATTATAGGAAAAAAACCAACGGATTTCAATCGATAATGGGCTTTAATGGCTAGAAAACTTCTGACAAACAAGAGATCTGCAATTATTTTATGACATTTTTAAAAGTGTTTTTTGCAACTATGATGACGATAATAAGATTTCGGAACAACATAAAATTTAAAATAATGGTATTGATTTGTCAATTATTCATTTTCACAAGATTCCTGTTGTACTTACTGCGTCGTTTAAATCTCCGTAAAGATAATTTTGTATTTCCTCTTTATAATGAGCGTTGTGATCGCCTACACCTAAAATCATTGTCTGTTCGTCGTCGTAATGCTGGTATTTTCTTTTTGTTTGACGTTTTGTGTGGTCGTATCGAATCTTCAGTTTTGTTGTCCTATTTCGAACAACGCGTTCCAACGTTTTTCTTCGGACAATCTGAGCCATTAAATTTAATGACGGATGCTTTAATTACCATATCTGCTTATTTCGACTTTAATTATGACCGCGAAACTTTTCGCAACACAATAAGAGCTCTTCCAGTTGGTCTTCAATCAGAATGAAAACAATTGAATAACACGAAACAATCATTTTTTAAAAGCATTTATAGACTTTAACGAAAACGTTATTAACATATACATAACATATTTTATATTATTAATCGGTTATGCTTTTTTAATTTGACCACTATTTATTTTGATTAAATTATTTCATATAAAATTTTGCTTTTCATAGACACTATTCTATATTATAATACTATATAATTTTTATTTTATAAGATTATGTACTCCTTTTTAATATTAGTTTTATATCTGTTTTTGTTTTGCTCTGTATTATTAATTTTTAACTCCTAAATCGCATGTATTAATTTTGTATAGATATATAAATATATTATTATTACAATAAAGGTCAGTTGGGATAAATGTCCTGTTGACGATAAATTTATATCGAATGTGTAACCAATTTCGAATAATATATATTACATACATATACGAGTACAAGTTTTGATCGACAAGAATTTTTTGATTACCATTGATCACCCATGAAAAATTCTTCTTTATTTTTGTCCTAGATAAAAATCCTTTCTACGGATTATTATCTTACTTTTTTTTGCTTGGTGCAATTGCAGAAAGATTTTACTTAAAATTCAGATCCGTATTTATATCAGAAGACTGCATATCTATTTAAAAGAGTCCACCCATACAGTCTTAATCTGATTAGCTCCTCTTCGAACAATTTTATTGAAATTACATTTAACCAATAGCATATATGTATGAAACAAGTCTTCAAATAATTCATAATTTTTATTTTTAGTAAAGGTACACAAAATTCTTTAAAACTTTTGTCTTCCAGCGTTAATTTGCTACGACGAACATATACGAATACCAATATGCAAACAAGTCTTTCCCCAATCTATAGCCTCTATCTATAGCCAAACCGATTTCTTGTTATTACTCAAATAATTTTTTTTTTATTGTTGTTTATGTTATTGTTATTGTTACCGTTAACATTATCAATAAAAAATAGCATAAAAAACGATACAATTCCTCAAAAACAATCCCAAGGAAAATAAATCTACAAAAACTACAGTTGTCAACAAAACAAGTAATAATTTTTAATTATCGTTATAGTGATTTTTCTCTGGAATCACCTTATAAGCATTTTTTGCTCAAAACTTCCATTCTAGTGACAAATAATAAATACAATGATTTTTTGTAATTACTGCTTTATTGTTTAATAGTTTAGTTTATTAAGTTTATTTCAATTATACGTTTTTTACAAAAACTCAATGCCTGCAAAATTATAAAAGGCGCGAGTTCACACAATTTCGTTGACTATATTAAATATTAAATATGATATACATTTTTATTATATTATATATTTACACATTTTTAATTATTTAAATATTATTTAAATATTTACAGTACATAATAATATTTAATTTAAAATATGTACAAGTTTTTTTTAATAAATTCGTTTTTTCATTTGTATAATAAATATATACATATATGCATTTATTTACTTATATTTTTTTATATTTTCTTAGATATTATATTTTTCAAAATAAGGACAATATATAATTAAATCAGAATATGTTGTAGAATAATTGCTGATATAGACAATTATTTTATAAACAAGAAGCCTGATTTTTGCAGTTATTAAAAATATGATTTGATAGAAATATACTCAGTCAATAAGGGTTAAACTCAATTGCTCTGAATTTTATTCTTATTTGAGGTGTATGTTGAGATGTATATTGAGAATTTTGTTGTGTACTCTTTAAAAAAACAGCATAAATCGTTGCAACGGGTTTAACAAATAAATTATGCTTTAATAATATCATTAAATTTTAAATTTATTTAAAGAAACCCTAATAAATTCAAATACTTGAAACATGTTTTCAAGGTCAGTTTTTGATAACAAAAAATACGTATATACATTTTACGAAAACCACAACACATGATGCTTTTATAAAAAACATTTCCAGTTTGGTAAACATTGGCAGTTTATTATATATTTATCGAGTTTTTCACAAAAATTATTGATTAGATTTGCGTTGCGGTTTCTTAACTTCTCACAGACCGCTTGCACTGGCAAGAGTGCCACCGTGATTGTGGTGCATTTGCTGATGCATTCCACTGTTCTGCAAAAACATATGATAGTTGTACGATTGTTGAGAGTTCCGTGGATCTATCATCTGGTGGTGTGGCAGGTGCGTGGTGGTCGGTGGAGGTGGTGCCTGCACCACGGACTGGTGCAGAGGCATCATAGATGGATGTGGGCCACCGCGCATTAGAGCCTGATGATGTACACCCGCCAGGATGTCAGAGACAGAGTGTGACGAGGGCCAACAGTGTGACGAACCTAACGAGGACTGTGGTGGTGATGGACTGCCACAAGAGGTGGCTTTCATAGAACCGCCATACGGGTAGCTGGTATAGATATGATTATACAGATGTGGATGATGAGTTGTCGGGGTGCCCGGACTGTTGCCCAGATGACCGAGTTTGTTGCGTAAAATACGCGATATTGAGCTTACGCTGGGCACGTTGTTCTTGTCGCACACTCCCTCGGACAGAAGACGGTCACGGATCTCCCAGGCAAAAATGCCAGGATCCTTTTGCTTGAGCTCGCGAATGTAGCCAACGACCTTGGGCGTAGTGACGCGTGGCTTCGATCCACCGATTGCACCCGGCAGAATTGAGCCGGTCTCATGGTAACGGGCTAGTATCTTGGAGACGCAACCGTGACTGACGCGAAGCTGGCGAGATATATCACATGGACGGATGCCAAGGCGGGCCAGATCGACAATTCGCAGACGCGTTTGATTCGGAAGTGGGCGACCATTTACAAAAACACCGCCAAGTTGGTTCACCTCACCGTACTGGGACTGATTGTCTGCAAAGAAAACGAAAGAATTTCTATTAAATAAATGAAATATGTGTTGATTAATTATGGGTATATCAATCATTAATATATAATATATGTATGTTATATGTATTTAATTAAAGCCAAAAGCTTACAACGGAATGTCTAATTACACAATTCCTAATGAACTATATAACTAATATATCTACTAAAACAACTATGAAATAAATTCCAAAAATGTGTAATTTAAAATTTACAGTTATTTGCTGTACAGTGTACACGCATACACGTGTGCGGAGTGCGAGTATAAAATGTCGCTGTGAGGCGGTCGCATTGACAGCAAAATTTGCTTGTGCTAAATGTCTTTACGCTTTTACTATTATGAAGATGAGCGGCGATGAGCTATATACTATTATACGTATACAGGCAATATAATTAAATTATATGTACTGTGTCTGGGATGGAACGAGCACGCTGCGCCCGCCGCTCAGCTCCGCTCTGCACTCCGCGGAATGTCTCAACGCCGATGTGAAACAACCGAATGCATGTGTAACTTGTCAGATGTTTATGTTTTTTTTAGTGTTTCTGTCTTTGAGTGTGTGTGTGTGTGTGCGAGAGTGTATATATGTGTCGTATACTAAAAAGTCATTAAAATGATTAATAGAATTGTGTGCTCGGCCTCCGCCCGTTTGCGGCGGAGATGCGAGGAAATTGTGTGATTGCATGCAATGGAAGTTGCGTAGCGAGAAAGATGCAGTTTTTGGAGGAAAATTGATGCAAGCATTTTAATTAGATTATTTCAATGGATGCTAAATGAGAATTTTCAAAAATGTATACAATGAATTTTTATTTTTTTTGAAAATGAAAAATTAAATTGCTTATATATTTTTGATTATGTAAAAATATTTTGTTTTTTTTCAAAGCATAGCATAGGTCTACACATATATGTAGATGAAACGATAGGAACGACACTATCTCTAAATCTAAGTTTATTTTGCGTGTATACAAGTTCAATAGATAACTTTCTTTCAGAAAAAAGTAACCGATAACAATTTCATAGACTTTACATCTTCATGTAGTAATACAATTTTAGCGTTTTTTTTAGTTTTGCAAATATGTCGAATTTCTAACGTGCCAGATACGTTTTCTACTACAAATAAAATATTTCAGTATTTTTTTAAATTGACTTAAAATTTCAACCGCTGCAAAGTGGAAATATGTAAATAAAATTTTGTTTTTTGACTATATTCTATATTGTTATATATTTATAATTGGTGGATTTTGTTTTACATTTTTTTTAAATTATTTTATTTTACCTAAAAATACTAACAATAATAACCATAATCGTGCATGGTGTGCGTTATAAAACACTCCCGTAAGGGATAGAAAAGGGGATTTTAGAAAAAGAAAAAAAAAAACTAAAAAAATAGCATTATAAATTTGATAAGGCCCGACATACATAATCCATGTACACTAGGATGGTCCAAAAATACACAAACAAAAAAAAGTTTCTTGTATCATAAAAGATTATTTAGTTTATGTTTATGTAAAAAAATATTTTAGGCTTTTTTTCTGTTATATATATATATATTTTTTTATAAGAATTTTAATAAGCGTTATAGAGTTTTGTGTTTTTTAATATATTTTTTACTAAAACTTATTATATTATTATTTTTAGTTGTAGGACATTAATTTACAAATGTTTTTTGTTTATGTTTTAATAAAATCTGCAATATATATATATATATATGTTTTGTTTGAAAATCGATCCACTCTAGTTTTGATAAATTTAATTAAAAAAAACAACAACAAAATCATTGTTCATTTAAATTGGACACAAAATAAAAAAGATACAAACATTTTAATATAT